>PVJH01028634.1:0-27130 GCA_004026705.1 Nesogale talazaci
ATGACAGTGATGAAGTAGCCACGAAAATAATTTGATGGGGGGGGGGGGGCGGTCACCACAGCACGAGGACCTGTCTGAAAGGGTTGAGACATTAGTAAGGTGGAGAAGCGCTGACCTAGAAAGAGCCCTGGTGAGTAGTGGGTTAGACATTTGCTAACCACAAGGTCGGCAGTTCAAAACCACCCAGGGAGAATAATGAGGCTTCATCGCTGCTATCAAGAGTGAGTCTCAAAAAAAAAAAAAAAGGGCTGAGCCCCGGTGGCGCAGTGGTTGTGCTCGAGACTGCGGCCCACTGGGATGGAGGTTCAATTCCAGCAGTGGGGCTGGGCCTCCCACTCCCACCACCAGAGAGCAGTGATGCCCCCCCCCCAAAAAAAAATAAAGAGTTAGTCTCAAAAACCCACCAGGCAGTCCTACCCCTCCTCCGGGGTCAGAATCAACAGAGTTTTACCCCATCCCCACCCTGAAGGTGGCAGCTGGAACTTTGCAAGGGCCAGGAGGACAAAGAGTCAGGAAGCCAGGAGGCTGCCTCCATGAAGAGGACCCAGAAGACCAACCTCCAGCTCATGGCCAGACGTGTTTCCAAGTGTTTCCTACATTCTATAGGGTGGGCGAGGCCAGAACCCCCCTTTTTTTTTTTAAGGCATCACTGCCCTCAGGTGGTGGGAGTAGGAGGCCCAGCCTTTGCTCCTGTGGAGCTGGAATTGAACCTCCATCCCGGTGGGCCGCAGTCCCGCGCACAACCACGACGCCACGCGGGCTCAGCCCCAGCCGGAACCCTTTTTTGTTGCTGTTGTTGCTGCCGCTGTTTTTGCGGTGGTTTGGGGGAGGGCTGGCAGCGCATCTCCCGTCCATCGTGGGCGCACGTCGAGTGTCACCTCGTGGATCGCCGCCCCCACGATGCCACAGCGCGCCACCCACTCCCCCCCTGCGTTTCCGTTTCCGCTCCCCCGCCCTTGTGAACTCCGCTGGGATGAGGCGGAGCTGGGCGAACTTCTCTGGCGTGATTGTCCACCTTATTTCACGGCCAGGGAGAGCCCAGAGGAAGGCGTGGAACTACCTCTGTGGGTTTCCCGGACGGTCCGTGCTTACGGGAGTCGCGAGCCTCGTCTTTCCCCCTCCGAGCGACGGAGGAGTTCCAACCACGGATCTTGGGGAGAGCAGCCCAACTTAAAACGCTCCTCCTCCTCCTCTTGCCCTCCTAGACCTGTCTGCTGTGGACAGGGAATGAGCGAGACGGAGGAAGATCCGGTGCAGTTGAAGTAGGGTGTTGGCGAAGACTCGTGAACGTACCATACTGGCTGCCAAAAGGACGAACAATTCTGGAGGGGAAGGGGAAGGTGGGGGGAGACAGGAGGGGCCCATCACAATGATCTACAACGAACACCTGGTTGGGGGAAGGCAACAGAAAAGTGGGTGGCCGGAGACCTCGGTCAGTGTAAGATATGGAAAAATGATCATCATTTATAAATGATCAAGGATGCATGAGGGAGGGAGGGTGGGGGACGAATGACGATCTGATACCAAGAGCTCAAATAAAAAGAAAATGTTTTGCAAACGACGATGACAACAGATAGACAAATGTGCTTGTCCCAACGGATGGAAGGTGATAAGGGTTGTAGGAGCCCCCAGTGAAGTGATTCAGGAAAAGAAGAAATCCGGGAGAAATCTGGGAGAAATCCGGCCAAGACAGAGGCAAGGATGGAGAGACTTCTCGTGCTTCATCGTGTGGGCACATTGTCAGGAGAGACCAGCCCCTGACGGAAGAGAGCATCGCTCGTGGTCAAGTAGAGGGGCCGTGCAACGAGAGAAAGACCTTCAACCAGTTGGACTGAAGCAATGGCGTCCAACATGAGACCAAGTGTGAGGAGGGCCCAGGACGGGCCAGGGTGTGTTCTGTTGCAAGAAAATTGCTGTGAGTCAGAAACAGTTTGACAACCCCTAGACCAACCAATTGTTGGACTGAAATTGAACGGGGTGGGGGTGGGGGGTTGTGGCAGGCAGGTCAGAGTTCAGACATGAAGGGTCAAGACTCCTTTGGAATCGGTTGGCCACCGTTCTTCCATCGTGCCTCAGAGTAGGTTGACACTACCAATCGTTTTCTTTTTTTTTTTTTTTTAATGAGAAATTTTTTTTTTCTGAAAACGATGCTTGGCTAGTTATAAGTTGCTTTGTAGCAAAGGATTCCCCACCCCCACCCCCATGTCCTGATCTGAAGCAACCATGTATTCCCTTACACAATTCTGAGCTCAGGAAAATGGTCTTGGCTGGTTCTGGCTTAAGGTTTCGTCTCGGTGAAGTTGCCTTCAAGATGTCGGTGAGGACTGCAGTCATCTGACTTGACTGGGGGAGGGTCTGCTTTCTCCATGGCTCATTCACATGGCTGTGGGCAGAGGCCCCTAGCGCCTTGCTGTGAGAGCCTCTCCAGACAGCAGCTGCTCACAACATGGTAACGAATGCTTTGTTTTTTAAATCAAGCTGATTGTGTTAGTCGGGGTAGCCTTGAAAAACAAATCCAGAGAGACTCTCCTAAGTGTATAAGAACTTTATCTACAAGAGTAGTTGAATACTGAGAAAACAGCCCCGTCCAGATCAAGTTCATAACTCTGATATTAGCCCATATGTCTCATACCAATCAAAGTTCTCTTCTGACTCAAAAAAATAAATAAACCAAACAAACACATGGAATGACACTGAATACGGGACTATCACAGGTCAGTAGGTGGGAAGTCTTGTGGATCCAGTGGTAGACCTCTCAACGCTGGCAGGGGTCTCCACGTGGCTTTTCCGGTTACAGAAGCTTGGCTTCATCAGCCTCTCTCCATGTGTCTTCTTCACAGGGATGTCTCAAAGGGAGTGAGCAGAGAGAGAGTGGGTGTCTACCCCCACCACCACCGAAGAAATCTAGGACTTCCCAGAATCCTCAGGAGAAGGCCATGCCCACACAGAGGTCTCATTGGTTATATCCTGATGGACAGGCTGGACTCCACCCCTACACTCTGAATCCTCAAACTGACACCTGTTTATGTAACGACCTCACTGATGGAGGGAAGTTCCCTATCCTAAAACTCAACTGTGTGGTAAGCTCAACCACTGACATACGGGCAGCTGGCTGAAGTGTTCAAAGCTGGAGCTCATCACTTCCAGAAAATTCACCACTGAAAACCCCTTGACGTTTCTCCCTGAGGCCTGTTGGGAAGACTCAGCTGGTGATATCCAACCATACCAGCATCGTGAGAGACAAGCACTCATCAGACGTATCCTGCTTCTTATACATCACTTATGAACCTAAGAAGGGTTATCTTTGGACAAAAGTGTAGAAATCATCCGGGTTTTAATGGTGCATTAAAGGAGGAGTCTTTTGCTCTCTGGGACTGCCAGGACTTCAGAGGCCAGGGAACGTTCTACCCCCCCCTTTTTTTTTTTAATTCCAAAAAATAATAGTTATATATAGATGATCTTGAAAAATACAAACAAGAAACGAGTCGACGGCGATGACTTGACTAGACAAAACATAGAAAAACTCATTTAAAAAAAGCATAAAATATTAAAAATGGAACAACTCTAAAATAAATCAAAGGGGATGTGTTAGTGGATCAACTAGAGAAACAAATCCACAGAAAGTTATATGTATACAAGAGTTTTATATAAAGTGTAAGTGTACTTTAAGAAAGCATCCCAGGGCTGAGTCCCAGTGGCATAAGTGGTTGAGTGTAGGACTGCAGCTCGTGGGCTTGGCGGTTCAAATCCAGCAGCGGCTCTTAGGAGCAGCGCTGGGTAGCTCCCACAACCACCAGAGGGCAGTGATGGGCCCCCCCAAAAAAGAAAGTGTCCTAACCCAGTGCTGTCCAAGTCCTTAAGTCCAACATTAGCCCATATGTCCAACACTGATCTACAAAGTCCTCAATCTCACAAAACACACGCAATGATGCTGACTGCAGGAGGAAAGCCGAATCAGTGAGCATGTCAGCATCTCAGGACTGCTAGGGGTTTCCACGCAGCTGCTGCAGCACCCAGGGCTGCATCAGGGTAGGTTCATGTGGCTTCTCCTCAGGGATGTCTCGCAGGAAGTGAACCTTGCCTGCGGAAACAGGGAACTGACTAAGGCAGCTGCACCCTGGTCCGACCATCAGAGAGCAAGACACCCGAGAACACTAGCAAGGCGAGGCTTACAGAGCCATGTATCTCTCCCCCCTTCAATTAATCCCACGTGTTTATCAGCCAGGTTGGCACAATGCATTTTGACTGTGTGAAGGGAGATCAAATGATAAGTATTGCAATTTAATGATGATTGCACGAGTCTCCTTAATGAAAATGAACACTTAAATGATATGATCGATGAAGTATTTCCCAATGAAAATATAATAAGTCTTGTAATCTTCTGAGCTGGCCCCTGTGCCTTGACTTGAACTGACTCAGCAGATCCCTTAAGACACCACTTTGTTGGTTGAAGTGGGTAAATGTTGACTGTTTGATACACACACACACACACACACGTACACACACACACACACACACGTACACACACACACCCTATTTTATTGGCAAGTAATCCACATCATGCAATTCAATCATTCAATCATGTCGAGAATTATACAGTCATGACCACAATCGATTCATGACATTTTCTTTCTCCCCACCTATGATTAATCACCTTTAAAAATGTGTAATCAGAGGCTGAGCCCCGGTGGCGTAGTGGTTGTGCGCGGGACTGCGGCCCACTGGGATGGAGGTTCGATTCCGGCTCCCAGGAGCAAAGGCTGGGCCTCCTACTCCCACCACCAGGGCAGTGATGCCAAAAAAAAAAAAAAATGTGTAATCAGTTCTAGTGCTCCCTCACCATTTCATTTTTTTACTCCTGAAATCCCCACGCCCTCTCCACCTCACCCCTACCTCCCCTATAAGCCCTGACATCGATTATCATCTCTGTGCACACGCTCTCCCAATGCTTCACGAACTAGGGAACCCAACAGCAGCAGTAAAGAACAGAAATGAAACGAGGTGGTGAGGATCAAATCATAATGTAAAGATAAAAATACCAACCATGACCAAGAAAGAGAACACTTCCATCAATGTTTTAAAAGCCAGGGAAAGAATTTTTGTCATGAAACAAGCAAGAGATTCTTACACCTAGAACAAATTCAAGTTAGGTCTAGACCAGCGGTTCTCAACCTTCCTAATAAAGCTACAACCCTTTCAAACAGTTCCTCATGTGATGGTGAACCCCCACCCCCAACCATAAAATTATTTTCATTGCTACTTCATAACTAATTCTGCCACGGTCATGAATCATCCTGTATTTTCATTGTGACAAGTTGGACATCATTGTGCTTGCTTCAGCGGCACCTACGCTAACATTGGAATGCTACAGAGAAGATTAGCATGGCCCCTGAGCAAACTGAACATCGTCAAGGCATGGTGATGAATCACAAAAAACAATATGTCACTCTATATGGTGAGATATTTATTTCTCAGGACAAATGAATGAATTTTGTTGGGTAGCACTGGTTGCAGTCTTCACGCCAGGACTCGTAGGTGGGCATATCTGCATATGGGACCCACCTGGAGATGGATAGAGGAGCGCGACTCAGTTCCTAAGACCATCAGAAGTCCTGTGAAAAGGTAGTTTGAAAAAAAAAAAAAGAAAAGAAAAGGTAGTTTGACCCCCGAGAGGTCACGACCCACAGGTTGAGAACCACTTGTCTATACAGAAGTCAACTGACCAAGTATCAAGTTAAAACCAGCATCCTCAGGATGACAATGACCTGTTTGTTAAGAAGGCTATTCCAGACCTTTGCCCGAGACTAGAGGGGATCTGCCAGCGGCTTCATCTAACCAGATACTCTGCAGATAAGGTTAGGGGCTCCCACTGTCCCCCATAGTCTGAAGCCACGAGCCTTTTGCCTCATAGCGGAATGCTTAATCATCTGCACCTCTCAGGAACTCCACCCCATAATGACCCTGCCCCCTCAAAAAAGAAACAAAACATTGCCATCTCCTTAATTCCCACCCATATCGACCCTACAGGACAGAGCAAAACCGCCCCTGTGGGTTTCTGAGGCTGTAAATCATTACGGGAGGCAGAAGGCCTCATCTGTCCCCAGGAGAGCGACAGACAGATGGGAACCTACAACCTTCCCATTAGTAGCTCAGCACTTAATTCCCTGCCCCTCCAGGGCTCCTCTGTGAGTTTCTGAGACTGGGTTAGCTCCTTCCAGGAGTACCAAGCCCTGACGTCCTCCTTCGGAGTGGCTGGTGGTTTCAAACTGTGGGCCTTGCAGCTAGCCGCCCAGTGCATAACCACAGAACCCCCGGGGCTCCCCTGTAAAGAGGACAACCAGGAAAATCCTGGGGTGTGATGTTAGCCTGTGGGTAGACTTGGATTTGGTTTCTTTTTAATTATTTGAGGTAGTGGTAATTAAGCGTTAAGAAAAGAACACACACACACACACACACACACACACACACACACACACACATACACACAAGAGGAGAGGGAGAGAACACTTTGGAGTCAGACGACCTGGATTTGAATATGACAAGTCAGGCCTCGGTGTTCTTAGGCAGCGGGCCTTCGTTTTCTCATCTGCACAGTAGGACGACTGAGAGGACAGCAAGAGCCCCGTTAGGGTGGCACAGAGGTGGTGAGTCAGACTGCTAATTCTAAAGGTGGGTGGTTCGAGCCTACTGGCCACTCCCAGGGAGAAAAATGAGGCTTTCTGCTCCCGTAACAATGGACAGTCTGGGAAACCCACAGGAGGCAGTTCTCCCCTGTCCTGTCTGCTCTCTGTGAGTTGAAAGGGACGAGGTGGCAGTGAGTTTGGGTTGTTAAACCTGCTTCAAAGAGCACCTGTGAGGGCCACATGCCCTGGGGTATAGAAAATGCTCAGAAGGAAATCCGGGGGCATAGGAGTTACCCGAAGGGCTGCTAACAGGACCAGGCGGGGTTTTCTATTCCCGTAAAGAGTCGCTTTCTCGGAAACTCAAGGGGCAGTTCTGCCCTGTCCCACAGGGTCCCTGTGAGTGAGCCTCGACCCCATGGCAGGGAGTTTGGATTTTGAGTTTGACCTGGTGGAAGCAGAGCACTAGGCATGTCTTCTGAGGTGCCTCTGGCTAGTGCCCCCGACCCCCACCCCTCCCCTCCCACAAAGTGCTCATGGTGGTAATCACTTTTTTTTGGGGGGGAGGTGGGGGGGCATCACTGCCCTCAGGTGGTGGGAGTAGGAGGCCCAACCTTTGCTCCGTGGAGCTGGAATCGAACCTCCATCCCAGTGGGCCGCAGTCCCACACACAACCACTACGCCACCGGGGGTCAGCCCGGTCATCACTTTTCAATTGTCACCTTTCGGACACTTGGATCGTTTCGCCACCTTAAAAAGCAGCTGTGCCATCATCACAGCAGTCCGTTCTAGAACATTCCCTTCCTCCTTGCACTCATTCATTCCCGTTTCCCTTCCCTGCCCCCACCTCCCCTAAGAAGCCCTCCACCCAGTCACCCAGTTCCTGTCTCCACGAATTTACCGATCCCAGATTTCATGTACTGGAGCACATAAAGAATGATTTTTCTCTAACGTGCCTGGCAAGTCTGCCCACTTCCCCTCAGCTCAAAGGGGGAACAAGGACCCACAAAATCACCACCGGCCTTTCCGCGCTCCCAGGCAGACCCTGAATCACTGTGTACCGTCAGGGTGTTTGCTTCGGAGGGTGACAAAGGGGAGTGAGCGAGATAGGAACCTGGGGCGTGGGGGGTGGAAGTAGGCACTGGGTGAGAGAGGCCAGCCTGGGGGAGAGGGGGAAGAGAGAATAAGGAAGGGGGGAGACAAACCCCATCCCTTTCCAAGGTGCACCCAAAGCCCCTTGAGTCAGGGGAGTTGGGGAGAAGAGAGACTGGGTTTCTTGTGAGACCACAAGTCTGTGCAGAAGGAGCAGTTCCTGGTGCTTCTCGGGCTGGGAGAAGCCAGTCTCCTTGAAGGCCGATAACTCAGGCTGGGTAAACAGGCAGGAGTTGCACAAACACAGGCTTGTGGGGCAAAGAGGTGCCAAAGTGCGGGCGGACGGGCCAGGAGGAGATGTCTCTCTGTCCTTCATGGGAAGCCTGGAGGCCAGGGGCTGTTACCCAAACCCCATCCAAGCCTCTTGCTGTGGCATCGATGCTCCCACTAACTCACTGTGTGGCAGGGACCTCCTGATGGCTATGCCTCTGCCACGCGGGGTGGTACAGGGACACGCAGCCACGGCAGCCTCTCTTCGGCAAGGCCCCTGAGTGGATGCACATGGCCAGCCTTGACGTGAGTCGCCAAGCACAAACTCCTTGCACCGCCCAAGGACCTCTGCAGACCCCCGGGGGCAGAGCGGGTGGCCGATGGAGCTGCTACTCTGAAGGTCCACAGTTTGAATCCCTCCGCTGCCCCAAGGGAGAAAGTCGAGGCTTTCTGCTCCCATAAAGATACAGAGCCTCTGGGACCCACAGGGGAAGTTCCACCCTGTCCTGGAGAGGGTCACGATGAGTCAGAATGGACTTGGCGGCAGGGGGTTTGGGTTTGTTTTAGGAGGAACCCCCGAGAGGTGGTTGGAGAAGTTAAGTAAATGCACAAGACAGGCAGGGAATTGTTCAAGATGGCCTCGTAGTTACGCATGGTTTCGTAATAGCTAGGTGTGACTGTATAAATAAGGTTGCTTGGGGCCCAGCAAGAGGATTGGACACAAGTCTATCTAGATGAGATGGGCTGGATAAACCATCTGGAGGGGGAAAACAATGAGACCGATGGCTCCTGGGGGACAGGGGAGAGGGGGAGGTGGGGGAAAGGAAGTGGTGCTAACCAACCCAGGGACAAGGGAACAGCAAGTGATCCAAAATCAGTAGCAAGGAGGATACAAGAGGCCTGGTAGGGCTTGATCAAAGGCAATGTAGCCAAGAGGAATTACTGAAACCCAAATGAAGGCTGAGCCAGGATAGTGGGACAAGAGGAAAGTAGAAAGAAATAGAGGAAAGAGCTAGGAGGACATTTTACAGAGGACATTTACAGAGATCTAAATACAGGCATGTACATGGGAAAATATATTTATATATGATGATGGGGAAATAGATCTATGTGCATATATCTATAGGTTTAGTATTTAGGTAGTAGATGGACATTGGGCCTCCACTCAAGTACTCTCTCAATGCAAGACCCTTTGTTCTATTAAACTGGCTTTCCATGATGCTCACCTTCCTGACATGATCGCTGAAGACAAATGTGTGCATAAGCAAATGTGGTGAAGAAAGCTGATGGCGCTTGGCTATCAAAAGAGATAGTGCCCCAGAGGGAAATGCTACCCCTCCAAAAAAAACTTAAAAAAAAAAAAAGAGAGAGAGTGTGTGTGTCTGGGGTCTTAAAGGCTTGAAGGTAAACAAGCCGACATCTAGCCTAGAAGCAGCAAAGTCCACATGGAAGAAGCACACCAGCCTGTGTGATCATGAGGTGTCAAAGAAATCAAGTACCAGTCATCAAAGAACAAAAAAATCATATCATTGTGAATGAGGGGTAGTACATATTGGGGACCCAAAGCCCATCTGTAGACAACTGGACATCTTCTTACAGAAAGGTCTCCAGGGAGGAGACAAGTCACTCAGGGTTCAGCGTAGCAAGGATGAAACATATGGTTTTCCTCTAGTCCTTAATGTTTCCTCCTCCCACCCCACCTCACTCTCATGATCCTAATTCTACCTTACATCCCTGCTAGACCAGAGGATGTACACTGGTACAGACGGGAACCAGAAACATGGGGAATCCAGGACAGATGAGTCTTTCAGAATCAGTGGTGAGAGTGGCGATACCAGGAAGGTGATGGGGTAAAAAGGGGGAATCGATTACAAGGATCTATATATAACCTCCTCCAGGGATTCAGACATCAGAAAAGTGGGTGAAGAGAGACGTCAGACAGTGTATGATATGACAAAATAATAACAATAATTTATAAACTATCAAGGGTTCATGAGGGAGGGGGAGCGGGAAGAAGGGGGAAAATGAGGTGCTGATACCAAGGGCTCAAGTAGAAAGCAATGAGAATGAGGAGGAAAACATATGTACACGTGTGCTTGGCACACAATGGATGTCTGCATGGATTGTGAGAAGAGTTGTGCGAGTCCCCAATAAAATGATTTTAAAAAGAGGATCAGGCAGTCTGCTAATAAGGCAAATAAGGTAGATGGAACTTTAAGTCCTAACGTGTCGCCATCCTGCGAGGCCGAATCCCTGAGCAGAGAAGGAGTCAAACTTGCACCGAGAAAAAAAGAGTCGGGGAGAGCAACATCGCGGCCGAGCCCAAGTCCGAGCGATCCAAGACTCTGCTTCTCATGAAGTTCATGCAAAGAGGACTCGATTCAGAAACCAAGAAGCAGCTGGAAGAGGAGGAAGAGAAGATCATCAGGGGAGGAGCGCTGGTCCTTGGAGCTGCCGGAGCTTAAAAAGAAAGAGAGCCTCGTAATTGAAGAGCGGTTTCTTGCTTTGCAAAGCCCTTCGCTGTGAAAGAGTGTCCTTCAGAGGATCTTACCCGGAGGTTGAGAAATGAATGCTTCAGATGGACTCCGAGAGCAGAACCCGGGAAGTTGAAGAGGAGATAGTGGAGCTCGGTGTGCCAGATGAAGAAACGGTTAGAAGGTCTGAAAGCCTGGTGGGGACTATCGGGAAGACGTTGGTCAAGAAGAGAGACTGGGCCAATTATGAAGAAGATGAAAATGGGAACATGAAACTGACTAAAACAAAGAAGATGTTCTTAAAGCCCCAAGATTAAAGTGGCTGCCTGAAGAGGCCACTCAGGGTGTCCAGCCTGTTGGGGGGAAGTTACTCTGCATATTGCGCTGTCAATTTGGAAGACTCTGGCGTGTATTTGTAAACAAGTGCTCACCTTGGAAAATGCTGTTCCCCCACCAGATGTGTGATGGATGTTATACATCCTTCTGCCCGTACGGGGTTTGTCAAGAAGAGGTTTTACACCCTCGACCTTCCAATGTACATATCATTTTCATAAGGACTTTTGTGACCTTGGATTTTTTTTTTTAAATAGAGCTCTATGAACCCTGTCCTTCAAGAAATTCATCTCCCTATTTTGAAAAGAGTAAAAAGAACCAAGTGTTCTTGCACTGAGAACCAACTAGGCCAGAGATGAGGCCGTTCAGCCCGTGAAATCACAGATACTAGCTAGCATCACACGCTTCCCCAGAGAGCTGCAGCTCCAGCCATCATCTCAGGGGTGAATTGATGAGCCGCTGGACCAGTATGGCTCACAGATGTTGTCATAAATACCCAAATGGGGGCTGAGCCCCGGTGGCGTAGTGGTTGTGCGCGGGACTGCGGCCCACTGGGTTGGAGGTTGAAATCCAGCAGCAAGGCTGGGCTTCCTACTCCCACCACCAGAGGGCAGTGATGCCTCCCTAAATAAATAAATAAATGAATACCCAAATGGTCCTTAGCAGAAAAAGAACTCCCCACTCCTGTCCTAGGAGGCAGACAGCAGTGATGTGAGTTAGCGAGAAGCAGAGATGGGGGGTTGGGGGGGACAGCTTCTATGCCCACAGAGCAGGAGAAAGCAGTGGGTATACTGACCTGCAGTGTGAGCCAGCTGGGCACCTTCCAAAAAAATTCAGGACTTCCTGGTGGAGCGAGGTGACTCCAGGCACTTAGTGGAAGGGTGGAAGAACTTCGTGATGCTTGCCAGAACAGGGCAGCCGAGGGGCCCAGGATCCAGGAACCCAAGGGCCAGAGGGAGGAGGCCTACCTGTGGGCATGACCGAGAAGAGGCTCTCCTGATCAGAAGAACTGTATCCTGAGTCATTCCTGACCCTGACTTGTAACCAGTTTTACCTCCCTCACAGCATCCATAACTGAGAGTATGGCCTGTGGGTTCGCCACGAATTATGGAGCCCAGCAGAGAAGTAGAGAACACGGTGAGAGAGATAACTGGGATCAGAACTTGGGGGTGGGGAGTTGGAGAGAAGAGGTGGGGAGGTAAGGTTGGAGAGAGGTGGTGGGTGTAATCTCCCCCTCGAGGAATCAGCCTCGAGCGGTTGGTCTGGATTCTCCTCTCTCCTTGTGCTGTGAGAGGAGGTCAAAGGCCATCCACTCAGACCACTTGCCATTTTTATGAGACACAAATAAAGACACGCACAGCCCCCTGTTTTGCACCGACATCCATGGACCCTCCACATTGCTGCACAGTTTGTGAGACGGTACCCCGTCAGGAAAATGCCTACCTGTGCCAACGAGAAGAGGAAGAGGACCCAGTCTGCGGCAGTCCCGGGACTGTGCCGCAATCCCATTTCATCCAAGTGCTGGGTTGACAGAAGTGGTCAGCGGTTTCGCTATGTCAAGAGGGTTCCATCCGTATGTAACATCAAGCACAATTGTGAAATGACCGCCCGGAAGGTTGGGTCAATTCCTACGCAGGACAGTGAGGGAGCTCCTCTGTCGCCCCCACCCTGGGTTCCACCAGCGCAGGGCCCTGAGGTCTCCGGGCGGTACAAATGGTTATGCTGGGGGTCCTCAAACTTTTTAAATAGGGGGCCAGTTCACTGTCCCTCAGACCGTTGGAGGACCGGACTGTAGTTTTTTAAAAAAAAAACGATTAGGAATGCATTCACTGCAGGCCTGGGATGGGTCTGCTGCTAAGCAGGACAGGCAGCAGCGGCAAATATACCTAGCGGGCCACATGAATGTCCTCGGTGGGCCACATGTGGCCCGCGGGCCAACATTTGAGGAAGCCTCGGTTATGCGCTCCACTACTGGCCAAAAGGTGGACGGTTCGAACCCACCTGGAGTCACCTGGGAAGACTGGCACGGAGATGTGCTTCTGAAAGTCTTGGAGACTGTGATCGCCGGACGCCGATCGCGTGAGGTCACGGGATGCGTCAAGAGCGACTTGGCCCTCAGAAGACGGCCAGAGATTGGCACGGGCAGAAGAATACGTGTGGCAATGGCTCGGGCCTGGGCCGTGTTCCATTCTGGTGTCCATCACAGGAGCCAACCCCACGGCCCCTCAGTCACCCCGTGGGAGTGGCTCAGACTACGCCTGGAACCCCACGCCTCACTCACGGTCAGCAGACTCCAACCCTGCAGCAGCTGAAAGCGAGCAGGCGCTCTTCAAGAGGAGAGACCATCTCTGAAAGACGGCCAGCCTCAGAAACCCATGCAGGCCATTCTGCCCTGCTCTGGAGGGGCACAGTGAGCCCGGACCGGCTCGACGGCAGTGAATTTGGGTCACCATGCACCCCAGCCACGTTGGCACATGACCTCCTGTTACAGGGACTCAGTCTCTCCTGGAAGAGCCCTGGTGGTGGAGTGACTAAGGAATCCCATAAATTCCCTACATACAGAAGTAGCTAAGCAAAAAGGCTACATCCATCCTCCTTCCCATGGGAACAGATAGGAACTGGAAACATGGGAAATCCAGGACAGATGATCCCTTCAGGACCAGTGGGAGAGTGATGATGCCGGGAAGGTGGAGGGAAGGTGGAGTAGAAAGAGGGGACCAATTGTAAAGATCTACATAGAACCTCCTCGCTGGGGTACAGACCATAGGGAAGTGGGCGAAGGAAGACATCGGACAAAATAATAATCAATCATAAATTGCCAAAGGTTCATGAGAGAGGGGGAGCAGGGAGGGAGGGGAAAAAGGAAGCAGTACCAAGAGCTTAAGTAGAAAGAAAATGCTTTGAGAATGATGATGGCAATACATGTACAAATGTGCTTTGCATACAACGGATGGACGGATGGATCGTGCTAAGAGTTGTATGAGCCCCCAATGAAATGGTTTAGAAAAAAAACAGAGAGGGCTACAGAGACCCGAAACTCAGGCTTTGAAGTTTCCAAGAAGTAGTTGCTTCTAGCCACAGTGGAGAAGTTGGGGTTTATCAAGAAGGCCCCTACCCAGAGAGTCTCAGCTTGGGTTGGAAACCATCGCACCCCAAAGGAGATGACAGTTCCCCCTTTTTCAAACTTTTTTATTAATATTTGTTAAATTTCTTTGTATTTTTTTTCCTGCAAGACTTGGTATTGGCGGCACTGTTGTAATTTAACTTCAATCCCAAATTCGATGAAATAGAGATCCGCAGTAAAGGTGGAGAGGGGAAGAGGGAGGAAGGCAGGCTGAGGATGAAACAGAGTTTGACTAGAATAGAAGAAGATGGTATATGTGGCGGGCATTCCCAGGCAAGGCCATTCCTGGAGGGAGGGGGTGGCCGGCAGCTTGCCTCTGCCTCATGCAGGGGAGGAAGGAAAGAGGCCCCCGGGGAGGTGCCCTACTGTCCCATCCTTCCAGGGCTTCCTGTGCCTAGGGGGGTGGAGGTGGGGGGGAAACTAGTACCAGAGAAGAGACACAACCTCACACTGGGCTCCCCAACTCCCTCTCAGCCTCGTCTGACTCCTGCCCAGAAATGTGCAAGAAGCTAGCCTCTCCTGAGTCCCCACCTTCTGTTGTCTTACCGTCCTGCAAGGTGATGATGTGTTGGGGGAAGGGCCGGTGCTCTGTGAGCCCCTCTTGTCGGGTCCTATCTCCCAGAAGTGCCTCCCTGCCGCCACCATCATTACCGCCACAGACAGAGCTGGGGAGCATGGCCCTTGTGTCAATGCCCCTAACCCTTTGCAGTAGAAAAAAAGAAAAAGAAAAAGGGCTACAAGGTAATAATAATTTCTAAATTATCATGGGCCCATGAGGGGAGGGGAAGGAGGGGGAAAACGAGGAGCTAATACCAAGGGCTTAAGTAGAAAGCAAATGTTTTGAGAATGATGATGGCGACAAATGTGCTTGGCATACAATGGATGGATGGATGGATTGTGATGAGTTGTATGAGTCTCCAATAAAATGACAAAGAAAGAAAGAAAGCTGATGTAGGTTTATCAGTTCTTGAGTTGACTGCCTCTGCCTGACTCCCTGGCAGACCCAAACTCTTGGCAACTCACCCCCAGAGTGCCAAAAGTCCCCCTGAACCATAAACCAAAGGGATCACGTCAGGCCCAGCCAAGGGCCTCCAGGGGTCCATCCTGATTGGTCTGCATCCGACGGAACCAGTGTCAGTAAATATCATGAACCCCCTCTTTGATGGTGACCTTTACGGAGCCCCAAGTCTCAGCGCTTTTCCTGAAGCAGGTTTCACTGAGGAAAGAAGCCTTCCTCCTCGGTCCTGAAAATGAACATCTCACTTGGTCTCTGTCAGCGGATGGAAATCTGGGGTCAGGATGGAGGAGATGGGGCGGAAACGGGACGCCGAGCAGAGGGAACTACCCGGTCAGACGTTGGTGCCCCGTTGACTGTTGTCACTGTGGCCGGATTCACCTCCACTGGCTTTCTTCCTCACGGGGCCAGGAGGAGAGCTCTTCGCTTGCTCAGGCAAGCTGGGTCCGTTTCCAGACCGTGCTCCTCTTTGCTGGGGGACTGAAGGGGGCTGGACCTTCTCTAATCTGCTTTTTGTCAAGCGTGCCTAATGGTTTGGCATTGGGCTGCTAACCCCAAGGTCAACAGCTCGAAACCACCACCCAGCCAATCCTGGGGAGAAAGATGAGACCTGAGACTCCCGGAAGGGGAGGAGGGGGTGAGGGGGAAAAGAGTTCTACCCTGGCCTGGAGGGTGGTTATGAATTAGGATTGACTCAATTTACACAGGGTGGTTTTGCTTTAAAGTTGGCACACATCAAACCGACTCCATGTACCTGCGACCTTTTCTTCCTGCCGATGCGACAGGCGCTCTGTGACAGGCAGCGATGCCGGGAGAGGGACCACCAATGCAAATGAGACACAATCTCAGCGGATGTCACGGCACGGTTCATGTTGTTGACATCACGGTGCTATGACGCTTTTGGGGTGCCATCGACTCCGTTCCCATTTATAGTATTCCCACACACATCAGGGTTGAGCCCGTTGGAGCATGGACTGTGTCCACCCCACCCTGTGGGGGATCTTGCTCTTTTTCGTTGACTCTCCACTTTAGCAAGCCTGATGTCCTGCTCCAGGGACCAGTCTCTCCTAACAACATGTCCAAAGTCTGTGTGTACCCAAGGCGGCGTCTCTCCCTCCTCTCCTCCGAGGAGAATTCTGGTTCTGCTTCGTTCAAAACAAGAGATAAACCTCTGGCTGGCTGTGGCACGTCCAATCGTCTTTGCCCTCACTGTAATTCAAACACACCAATCATCGAGGGGTCTTTCTGGGTCACGGTCCGACTGGCCCATGCCCAGGAGCTCATTGGAAATAGCATGGGTTGGGCTCAGGGTGCAGCCCAGTCTTCATTTGCACTCTAATACTAGTCTACCGAGGTCTTTAGATCAATCCAGGGCAATAGGACATTTGTGACAGTCACCTAATCTGGTGTCAATTTGAGGATGATGAGTGTAGGGGGTGGAGTCAATCTAGAGAAAGCCAAGGAGACTTCTCCGTGGGCCTGACTTTCTCCGAGAATTCTGGGAAATCCAGCTGCATTTCCCCCTTGGAGGTGAGAGACTCACTCCTCACTCCCATGGAGATGCTCTCCTGACAAGTGACAAGGCGGACTCACTTCCTGGGAGACATTGCAGCTGACAAGACATATGGCGGCATGCTGATAGACCCTGAGCCCTGGACACTGGAGGAGACCCCTGGCAGCACTGAGATGCTTCTACCGCCACTGGATACACAAGACTCTGCACCCAGTGGCCTGTGATTGTCCTGGTGTCATTGCATGTGCTTTGTGAGTCTGAAGAGGACTTTATAGATTGCAATAGGACATATGGACTATTATCAGACTTGTGGGCTTGGACTGGACTGGGTTGGGATGCTTTCTCAATGTTCCATTCCTCTCGTATAGAAACCTCTCCCCTATATCCATATGTGTGCTTAGGAATTGGTTTCTCTAGTCTACCAGGACTAACACATCATTTGATTCCTTAACTGCTCTCAAGTTAATCTTAACTCATAGCAACCCTGACTCTAGCTTTATCAGCACACAGACACACCAAAGCAGGAGACGATGCCTGTTTTTCCTCACCCAAAGCGGAGCTGGTACGGTCAGCCAAAGAACACAACCAAAAGGAGGTTATCTGAGTTCTGAACTTAGCCCTCCGGAGAACTTTCCACTCTGTTCTGTTCTGGATATCTGCCTCCTGGCAACCTTGGGGCCGCCGTGTCAACAAGCTCAGGTTCACCTGCTGCAGAAGAGGAGAAAACGGTGATCGGCGTGTTGCTGGGCCAGAGTTCTCAGGGCTTTGGGAGTTCAGAGGCTGTTACCCCTTGCAAGAGATCCAACATAATGTCATCAGCTCCACCATGGGAGTGTGGCCTGCTTCCAACATAAGTGAACCCTCTGGCAAAGCCAGTTGGCTTCCTGCTGGGTCTGGATCCTGCCGCTGGCCCATTATCTGGCTTCTGGTTGTTATTGGACTTGAGCCTGCAGCCTGCACTTCAGCAGCAGCCTGCCATCTCACCTGCCAGCCTGGATGCTTTCCCCTCGGCCATGGAACAAAAGACTGCCTGGACCTGTGTCATCCCCACAGTCTTTGGGACTCGATCGCAAGGTCTTTCTCCTACTTTGTTCTAGCCCTGAAGCCCCCTGAAAATGTGTCTGGTCTGGGTAATCCCGCTGGTCTCTGAAATATCACCACAGCATCAGGAACCACAAACGGGTGGTTGTGTTGATTCATACAACAGGGCAGTGAGCTTCTTATCATGGTCCTTCTAATTCTGATGGTGCTGTCAGGAAAGCACGGGCCCGCTGACTGCAAGGTCAGTGGTTCAAAGCCGCCAGTCATCCTGCAGGAGACAGAGGAGACTCTGCTCACATCAAGATTTACAGACTCAGCCTCATCGGACCCAACTGGAAAACATTCATGAGTCAGCAGACAAGGGGGGAGTACAAAGCCCATCCATAGGTGAAGCTGCATCCTTTGGCAGAGGGGGTTCAGGGAGGAGATGAGCCAGTCAAGGTACAGCGTGGTCACAATGAAATATGCAAATTTCCTCTAGTTCTCAAATCCTTCCTCCCTCCCACTATCATGATCCCAATTCTACCTGACAAATCCAGCTAGACCAGGGTATTTACACTGGAACTGGAAACATGGGGAATGCAGGACAGATGATCCCTTCAGGACCAGTATTGGGAATGGTGATACCGGGAGAGTGGAGGGGTATTGGAATAAAAAGGGGGAACAATTTCAGGAATCTACAAATAACCTCCCCTCTGGGGTACGGACAACAGGGAAGTGAATGAAGGGACACATTGGACAGTGTACAATATCAAAGAGTAATAGCAATTATTAAGGGTTCATGGGGGAGGAGGAGTGGGGAGAGAGAGGAAATATGGGGAGCTGGTTTACTGGGGGCCTAAGTGAAGGGAGGAGGTATTGAGAGTGATGAAGGCAACAAGCGTGCAAATGTGGCCTGCATACAATTGATGTATGTATGGATCATGATGGGAGTTGAGTGAGTCCCCCAAAAAATGATTTTTTTAAAAGGAGGGGAAAAGAGGAGTTTATACCAAGGGCTCAAGAAGAAAATATTTGGAAATAAAGATGGCAACATGTGTACAAATATGCTTGATACAAATGATGTGTTGAATATTATAAGAGCTGTAAGAGACCACAATAAAATCATTGAAAAAAAAAGTCAGCAGACAGGCCTGGTACTATTTATAGGGTATTGTTGCTATTTTGTTTTGCTTCTTTTTTGCTTTCTGTCTTTCGTTCTATGTCTAGCTATATAAGATAGGCAGGTAAGGGAAAAGGTGGACGACTGGAGAACAATAATAGAAGTGGACATGTGAGGGTACTTGACGAGTATGCTTATTTATATATTGTGAAAAACGATGTATGAGCCCCCAATAAAATGATTAAAAAAAAAAGATAGGCAGGATAAACAATCCTGAAAAGAAAACAATGGGCTGGCTGGTGATTTCAAGGGGCTATGAGAGAGGAGGAAGCGGTGAGCCAACAAATTCAGGGACAAGAGAACAGCAAGAGATTGAAAATTGATGGTGAGGAGGGTACAGAATGCATGGGAAGTTTTGATCAAGTGCAATGTCTCCAAGAGGAATGACCAAAAGTCAAAGAGAAGGCAAGCATGATAGGGGGGCAGAAGGAAGGTGAAAGGAAATAGAGGAAAGAACTAGGCGGCAAAGCTATTTACAGATGTGGAGATATAGGCATGTATATATGTAAGTATATGAATTATAATGGTAGGGATAGAGGTCAATGAACATATATTATATGTTAAGCATTAAGATAGCAGACAGACTTAGGGCCTTTACTCAAGGTCCCCCTAGACCCAGGAACACTCTGTCCTAATAACTGGAACTCTTTGGTACTCACCTTCCCAGCATGGTCGCTGAAGACAAAAAGCGTGCAGAAGCAAATGGGGTGAAGAAATCAGGTGGTGCCCAGCTATCCAAAGATATATCATCTGGGATTATAGAGGCTTGAAGTGAAACAAGCGGCCACACAGCGGGGAAGCAACAAAACCCACAGGGGAGGAGCACACCAGGCTGTGTGATTATGAGGTGTTGACCAGATCAGGTATCAGGTAGCAAAATATTCCAAACAAACAATTATATTGACCCAAAGCCCCTCTGTAGACAATTGGACATCCATGCACAAGGCAGAGATGATTCAACCAGAGTGCAGTAGAGCACCGACAGAACACACAACACTTATCTAGTCCTTGAATGCTTCTCTGCCGCCCCACTTATGATCCAGTTCTACCTTACAAATCAGGCTAGACCAGAGTACATACATTGGTAGAGATAAGAGCTCTTCGCACATAGAATTCAGAACAGAAGTAGGAATAGAAAGACAAAGAGACTAAGGGAAGGGGTGGGTAAAGGGGAACAGATCACAAGGTTAGATATATATTATCCAGGCCCGGGGAGGGGGGATGAATAACAGAAATGTGGGTGAAGGGAGACGACAGTATAAGATATGGAATAAAAATCATAATATATAATTGATCAAGGAGTCACATGAGTGGGAGGGTGGGGCAGGAAGGGGTAAAAAGAGGAGCTGATACCAAGGGCTTGAATAGAAAGAAAATGTTTTGGAAAAGATGATGGCGACATATGTGCAAATGTGCTTAATACAATTGAATGATGAATTGTTATAAGATCTGTGTGAGTCCAGGTAGACTAGAGAAACAATTTCATTAGCATGCATATGTATATAAGGGAAAGGTTTATATACAAAAGGAATGGAACATTGAGAACACATCCCAACCCAGTCCAGTCCAAGGTCATAAGTCCGATATTAGCTCATAGGTCTGATACCATTCCATAAAGTCTCCTTCTGACTTACCAAGCCCATGCAATGACGCCAGGACAATCACAGGCCAGTGGGTGCAGAGTCTTGTGTGTTCGGTGGCAATAGAAGCAGTAGAAGTATCTCAGCACTGGCAGGGGTCTTCATGTGGCCTCTCCGACCCCAGACGTTTGGCTCCATCAGGGCAAGCCCATGTAGCCTCTCCTCCGGCTCCTCCATTCTCCAGGAATCAGGATCAACCACCATGCTGTCATCTCGTCTTGTCAGTAGTTCATCTCTCGGAGACGGAATCAAGTCTCTCTCCTCCAAATGAGAAATACCAGAATTCTCTGAGGAGACTTTGCAGAATTCTCAGGAGAAAGCCATGCCCGCACAGAGGCCTCACTGACTATCTCCAGATAGACTAGACTCCACCCCTAGACTCCCAGTCATGAATTGACCCAGGAGCACATGACTGCCACAAGATCTGTAAGATAAAATGATGGACAAAATAAAAATGTACAGTCTCAGACACCCTCTGTAGGCTCACAGGGTGTTGTAATGGACCCGATGTTTGAGAGATCGCGGCCATAGCCTTTTCCCCTCTCACCAAGTGACTGGGTGTTGAGATTACGTTTCATCAAGCTGGTTCCAAATCATCAGGACTGTCTTAGACCGGGTTGACTAGAGAAACAAACCCACAGAGAGAGAAAGCATCCCAGCCCAGTCCAGATCAAGTCTGTGAGTCTGCAGTTAGCCTGTAAGTCCGATCCTAGTCCACAAAATTCCTCTTTAGACTCACGCAGCCACATGCAAGGATGCAGAAAGCAGGAAGGTCACAGGCCGGTGGGTGCAAAGTCGTGCGGATTCCATGGTGGTGGAGGCATCACGGGGTTGACGCAGGTCTCCGCGTGACTCAATGTGTCTTGTCAACAGGAAAATGACACAGCCGGAGAGGGAGGCTGACCCCCAGAGAGTCGTGTTTCTCCCTCGTCCTCCCATCAAGCTGTGAACCTCTGAGCACTCACTGGCAGCATTAAAAGAGCCTTGTAGCAGGTCCAGCCGGGCAGTCAGTGATGATGCCCACAAGTTCCCTCTAGTTCCTGAGGCCTTCCTCCGCACGCCCCCCAGCCCCCAACCATCATGGTCCCAACTCTACCTTGCAAATCCAGGTGGACTGGAGAAGTCACACTGGCATAGAGGGGAGCTGGAGATATGGGGAAACCAGGATGGATGAGCCCCTTCAGGCCAATGGTTAGATTGGAGATACTGGAAGGGTGGAGAGAAGGTGGGGTAGAGAGATGGAACCAACAGCAAGGATATATACACAAGCTCTTATTGGAAGGACGGGCATCAAAGGAGGGGGTTGGGGGAGGAGTCGGGCAGTGTAAGATATGACAGAACAATAACAATGTATAAAGTATTGAGGGTTGGTGGGGAGGAGAGACCAGGGGAAGAGGGGAAGGGATGGAAAAGCCGATACTAGGGCCTCAAGGGAAAAGGCGGGATGATTGGAGAACAATAATAGAAGTGGACATGTGAAGGTGCTTGACGAGTATGCTTATTTATGTATTGTGAAAAAACGATGTATAAAATAATTTTTTTTTTTAAAAAGAGCCTTGTAGCACTTCTCCCTCCATCCAGGTTCCTCAGAGCAACCAGCACAGTGGTTATAAACGTACACAGTTGAGTCCAGCTGCCTGGGTTCAAATCCTGACTCCAGACCGACAAGCCAGTTAGGCAAGTGATTTAACTTCTTTTATTAGGTGCCTAAGGTGCTGTGGTGCTAGCGTGGTGATGCATGGGGCTGTGAGCTGCATGGTTGGCAGTTCAAAACCACCAGTAGCTCCATGGGAGAAAGACAGGGCTTTTTACTCCTGTAAACAATGACAGGCTGGGAAAACAGTGGATCTCTCTGAGCCAGCCTTGACTCCACGGCGGTGAGTTTGTTTTTGGCTTTATTCGATTCCTAAATAGTCCTGGGTCTCTAACCTCTATCAGCCCTGGGAAACCACCAGCCACGCTGCGGGAGAAAGGCGGGGCTCTCTCGGAAACCCACTGGGACAGCTCTACCTGTGCTGTCAAGTCGCCGTGAGTGGAGCGACTCGCTGGCAGTGAGCTTGAGTCACTAGATCCCCGTGGCTGCTGTAGCGAAGGGACACAGACGTGGCGGGTTAAAACAGAACGCACCATTGTTCTCTGGCTGATCTGGAGGCTGGAAAGCCATCACCCAACCCCAAAGCACTCGAGAGACCAGGCTGGTCCGAGGGAAGCAGGCTGGACCCCTGGGACGGCGGCCCATGGTCCCCCATGAGGTCTGGAATTGAACCTGGCCCCCCTGGAAGACTCATCAGCCGTTTCAGATCAAAAGAGCAGCATTTACTCAGCAGGGTGAGGGGAGAAGGGGAACAGGACGTGCAGGGAGTACAGCATGGGGACGGCGAAGGATGGGTTGACTCCAATGTGTGTTGACTGTTGGGTGTATAAAACCGACAATCCGCTCTGTAAATCTTTCTCTAGCTAAAAAGACCCAAACTCACTGCCATAGGAGCGCTCATAGTGACTCCTAGCTAAAGTGACCAGATTTTAACATTGGTAAAATGGGGCACCATTGATGGGGGAAGGAGGCGTGTAGAGGGGGTATATTCCCATTCTCCCGCCATTCCCTAACTTGTCGTGCATTCTTTCCAAATATAGGAACTTTTTTAAAATGCCGCTGGACATGGGGAAAATTATTTGAGATCGAGACTGTCCCACCCAAAGCAGGATACCTGGTCACTTTACTAGAGGGTAGGGTACAATAACCCCTGGAGTTTCCTACGCTGTACAGTCTTTTCAAGAGCATTAAGTCCCATCTTTCTCTTGAGGAGCAGCGGGCGGATTTGAACTTCAGACCTTGCAGGTTGCATCCCAATGAGTAACCACTTTGCCACCAGGGACCCTCATAGAAGTCTCAGAAATTTTGAAATCCAAGATAGATAAACCCTTCAGAAAGAATAAGAGGAGTCATGATTCCCTGGGGTGATGGGAAGAGAAGAGGGGGAAAGAGGAAGGGATAGCAACGATGATTCTATAACCCCATTTGAGGAGAACAAATAGCAGAATGGTAAGTGAAGGGATATACTGGATGGTGTAAGACAGGGCAAAATAAATAACAATGAAAAGAATATAGAATATAATAACAAAACCCCCAATAAAATGGTCCATTAAAAAAGGGGGAGGGTAAAGAAGGAGCTTATACCAAGGACTCAAGTAGAAGATATTTGGAAATGAATATGGCAATATGTGTACAAATATGGTTGATACAAATGATGTATTGAATGTTATAAGAGCTGTTAGAGCCAGGGCTGAGACCCAGTGGCTTAGTGGTTGAGTGCGGGACTGCGGCCCACTGGCTTGGTGGTTCAAATCCAGCAGCAACTCTCCAGGAGCAAGGCTGGGCCTCCTACTCCCACCAGAGGGCAGTGATGCCCCCCCCCCCAAAAAAAATAAAAAAGCTGTAAGAATCCCCAATAAAAATAATTTGGAAAAAGAGAAACAAAAAAAAATAAATAAAAAAAGAATATAATAACAAGGGTTCCTGGGAAGGGGGGTGGGAGCAGGAATGCCCCAGAAGAAGCATTAAGGAAAGAGAGTCCACTCCACTGGCCTGATAACTAGGTGACCGAAAGGATGGGGTGGCTCCTTCGGGCGGTTCCAGAAGGACAGAATTTCCTGTCTTTTCCAAGGAATGACACAGGAGTGAAGCAGCCAGGCCGCAAACCAAACAAGAACAGTCTGAGACAAATATCTATTCTGGGGAGTGATGAGTTTGGTCCTGCTTGTGTGTTTTTGGCTTAAAGCTGCATTCCCTGCATTCCTTGGCTCCTGGCCACTGGCCTCCACCTTCCCAGCCCTCCGGTGAGCCTCTTCTCTGACTGTTCTTCCCTCTGCGTTCTCCACTCCGCCGCCTCCTTCTCCTCCTCCTGCCCCCCAATCTCCTGTGAGTCACAGCCACTTGGTTTTTTTCACATTTTTCCACTTTATTGGGAGCTCTTACAGATATTATAACAATCCATAGTTGCAAGAGCTCACGTAATAATTGTACAGTTCCTGCCACCATCATTTTAAAACATTTCCTTTCTTCTTAAACTGTTTGATATTGGTTCCCCTTTATCCTCTCTCCGCTCCCCCCCCCCAACATGCCCCCCCGGAGCCCTTGTTGCATTATATATTCTTTTCCTTGTTATTTTTTTTTCCCTGTCTTACACCATGCAAAGTATCCCTTCACCTACTGTTCTGTTATTTGTTCCCCTCAAATGGGATTGCATAGCCATTGTTGCTGTCACTTCCCCCTCTTCTCTTCCCTTAAACTCACAGAGTCATTACTCCTGCTACTATTCCTCAAGGGCTTATCTAGCGGCCTGAGCCCCGGTGGCGTAGTGGTTGAGTGCGGGACTGCAGTCCACGGGCTTAGCGGTTCAAATCCAGCAGCTGCTCTGCAGGAGCAAGGCTGGGTAACTCCCAGGACCACCAGAGGGCAGTGATGCCCAAAAAAAGGTAAAAATAAATAAAGGGTTTATCTAGCTTGGATTTCATGCATCGAAAGATCTTAATTATACAAATGAACATAGGCAGGTTTTACAAGATTGATGAGGTAAAGGTAAAGGTAAGGGGAAGACCATAATAGTATGGGGAGGAAAAAAATTAGTAAGGGGAGAAAATACTAAAGAGTGAGAGGATGGTTAGGTGTTTCATCAGTACTATCCTGCATCCTGAATACACCATCCTTTCCGTGAGGGACTGTCCAACGATCTCCTAGGTAGGTTCCGAGTCTCCACTTTGTCCACACTCCTTCACGTCAATTTGATTGCTTGTTTTTGAACTTCCAATATCTATCCTGTCAACACCTCTTGATCACACAGGCTGGTTTGCTTCTTCCATTTGGGCTTTCCTGCTTCCCTGCTAGATGGCAACTTGTTTACCTTCGAACCTCATAAGACCCCGCAAGCTATATCTTTTACTATCCAGACGCCATCAGCTTTCTTCACCACATTTGCTTATGCGTACATTTTATCTTCCAATCAGAGTCACGGTCCCTTAGGACCACACTTTGGGGGGACCCTGAACCACCCAGGATCGTCACCTCACCTCAAGATTCTTCGCTTAATCACATCTGTCAAATATGTGTGTGTGTTGTGTACACGTCTGGTTTTACACGTTGGGGTGCTCGCCCCGGAGCATCACCAGACTTTCTGTTCCCATAAAGAGTCACAGTCTCTGGGGCAGTCCTCCCTAGTCCTACAGCGTCACTGGGAGGGAGGGAGTTTGCTGTTTGGGGTTTGGCCCTTGAGTCAACCCTGACTCACGGAGATGCCATGGGTCAGATCAGAACTATGCTCCCCAGCGTTGAGTTCGAGGTTGTCATTTCTTTCCTTTTGAAAATATTGTGTGACCAGGAGAAGGAGTTGCAATATGACCCCATCTGCAGCTGGAGACCCCCGAAATACGAGCTGTGGGAAGGGGCTGGTGGCTCAACGCATCGACCCAACTCGGGAGAAACTCACTCCCCCGCAGCTGCACTTCCTGCGGCAGGTGGAAGTCACCCAGTGGCAGAAGACGCTGCCCCGGCCGCGGCCCGGAACATCGTGACCAGCCTGGGCATCGTCGGGACTCTGGTGCTTGCTTCTTACGGCTGCATCTTCTACTCCGTGTCCCAGGAGCGTTTTCGAGATAAGCTAGAGGATGAAGCCAAAGCTGCCCACGTCCGAGCCGTGGCTAGAGCTTCGGGGCCCCGATCCCGCTGGCCATCAGACGTCTCCTCCCTGCTGAACCCCTCCAGCTGGATGATGCTCTGTGATCCTGGAGAACGGAAAGCCGCTCACAGCCTGGTTGTCCCAGCCAACCCCACGTCATGACTGAACCCCAGCAGCTAGTGACGTCTGCAATCCACCGCCGCAAAAGGGACGTGGCCCACCCCACACTCGCCATGCGCAGCTACCAGACCTAGCTTGTCATTTGTTTTCTTTGTTTGATTATTGGTCTTTCCTAAGAGGGCTGACCGGTTTGCCCCCTTCACACCTTTAGGGTGTGCAACTGGTATGGGGGTGGGAGGTGGCAAGTCCCCGCTAGCTGTGTTGCTGCTTGTTGTGGGAATGATGGGGTCTCTGTGGCCGTCATGTACTATGTCAACTTCATGATTGGGATGTAGGGGTGGAGTCTAGCCTGTTAATCTGGAGATGCCCTTTGAGTAGCCAGTGAGGTCTCTGTGTGGGCGTGACTTTCTCCTGAGAATTCTAGGAAGTCTCTCGGTATTTCCCCCTTAAAGATGAGAGACCATTTTTCCCAGTTGTTGGGAGTCACTCGACTGACAAGACAAGATGGCAGCATCCAAGGAGCTGGACGAGCCGGAGGAGAAGCCACATGGCCTTACCCTGATAGAACCAGACCTCTGAAGCTGGAGAAGCCACGTGGAGACCCCTGCCAGCGCTGAGTTGCTTCTACCACCACTGGATGCTGTTGATGGGACTCTGAGGCCTGGAATCAAGGAACCATAGGGAGACCCCTGCCAGTGCTGGGATTCTGCACCCACTGGTCTGTGACTTCATGAGACAGAAGGAGACTTTATAGACTGGTATTGAGCTATGGGCTAATGTCGGACTTATGACTTTGAACTGGACTGGGTTGGGATGCTTTCTCAATGTTCCATTCCTCTTGTATATACCTTACCTTTATATCCATATGCGTGTCTATGAATTTGTTTCTCTAGTCTACCCAGACTAACACAGATGGGGTCCAGCTAAAAACAATAAACTGAGTTGCCTCTCCTGTTGCAAATTTAAATAAGATGATTGATAGATAGATAGATAGATATCCAGCCCCATATCAGGATGGGTTCTACAGGCAGTTGTGTAATGGAGGGATGCGTTA
>PVJH01028635.1:0-27112 GCA_004026705.1 Nesogale talazaci
GTGTTCTCCTACCCTACGGGGACTCCTTATCCGGTCCCTGGCAAATAGCCTGATCCTCAAACAGCCTTTGTTACATGAACGAATGGATGAATACCATCCCATCGGCGGCTCTCAAGTCTCTGTGTATTTAGTTCACACGTTCACAATATTTACTTCTAGCCCTAATGCTAGAATAAAATGGGATCTGCAAAAGTTGGCAATTGTATGCAGACAACGAGGGGTTTGTAGGGGGACTTGATCATTGTAAGACAACACAGACCCTGACCTGAAGAAAGAAGGGAAAAAGAAAAGAGGCTGGTTCTCATTTCCTCCAGAAGTCAACAGAGTGGACGAGAAAGAAGTGCCTGGCAGGGTAGTGGCTGCTGGAGTTTTTGCAAATGAAGTTGTGCACGATTTAGGTCACTTCGAACAATGCAGGTCAAAAGGTGAGACCAATCATCGCCATTGTGCATATCTACTAGCAAACTAATCTCTGAAGGTGAAACCCTCATTGCAGCTGCTACTACAATTGGCGGATATTTTTTTCTAGAGAAAGTGTACATTTCAGAAACAAACTTTTTTCACTTTAGCAGCTACATTTTTTTTTCTTGGCTGCCTTTTAAGTCTTTGGTGGCAAACATTCTCAGATGTTATAAACATTTCTTTTATATATCTTGGATAGTCTATTATTTGGGGTTTAACAAAACCAACCAGTCCTTTATCAGCGGGGAAATAAAGCCCAACAGAAACATGTGTAAAAAAACTCACACCATGATGTTATTCCAAACAAAACACTGCTGCATCTCTGTGAGACGGAGCACATCTCCCCTGCCCCTCACCCACTTCAGGCATTTCTGTTCTTAACATTTTGCTAGTGGACACTGTCATTTTGACCCTTAGTAAAACTAGTTTGGTTTTGTAAATATGCCTGACTTCTCTTATCCAAGAATAGCTTAGGACCAACATTTGTGTGGAGTTTTTTGGTAAAAGAAAACAAAAATCTGTACAAATAGAAATTGGCATTTTACCTAGAATTCATTCAGGAAGACATATATGGATAATTTGTCTTCTTAGGAAGAGCTGCTACCATTTGGAGAATGAGCAAAAAAGAAAAAAAACCCAAAACACTTGCAAGAAAGGGTAACCATCAAGAGAAAGTGTAATAGTTATTTTAGTGTCCTGTAACTCAGGAAATCTTAAATTTTAAAACGATCATTTTATTGATCAGTGTGTATGTTTATTCTATCTTGGGTGATGTGTCCACTCTGGGTTTCTATTTGCTTGCTTATCTTTATCAGTTTTAAAAGAAGCTCATTTATTTCCTGCTTCTTCACAAAGAATTTAAGATGGCCACACACAGATATATGAGATCAGTTATGTATGAGATCAATAAAAAAACAAAGCAACCCCAAGAGATTAGACACCAAACTAAATTTCCATCCATGAACTTAACTCTGACTGATAGCAGACAGAGTAGAATCGTCCCTGTGAGTTTCTGAGACTGACTCTTTTTATTTTTTTATTTTTTTTTAAGGCATCACTGCCCTTTGGTAGGAGTGGGAGGCCCAGCCTTGCTGCTGCTGGATTTGAACCGCCAAGCCAGTCGGCCGCAGTCCTGCACGCAACCACTACGCTACCAGGGCTCAGCCCAAGACTGACTCTTTATGGGAATACAAAGCCTCACATTCTCCCTCAGGGGGGCTGGTGGTTTCAAAGGACTAGGCTCACAGTTCACAGCCCAGCATGTCACCTGCTCTGCCACAAAGGCTCCTAAAGGACAAGACAAAGAAAACACACACACACACAAACACACACACATACACACACAAACACCTTCCATAACTGCTCCCTTTGCTCCTCACAGAAGGCCATGTGTTTCCAGGCAGCCCAAGTGAAAAAGGCACTTTGGTCATGTGGTGCTTATTGTCAGAAAGGAGAACGGCAGTCAAAAAAACAAAAATAACCGCAGCAGAAACAGAAGCTATTTCTCAAAGGAAATAAAATAATATATATATATATATATTTTTTTTTTTTTAGGAGGAGGGATTACTGTAGGGTAGTGGTGGGGAAATCTAAGAGTTGTCAAGTCAATGTCCTTAAATAACATTGTTCCAATTGTTTATTTAGTCACTTAAATAATCTTTCATCAAATGTTTATTATGGACTTAGTGTGTACTGCTCATTGTGTGAGATGATGGGATTCAACAGCTGAGGAGGGAGTCATAAGATGTAGTCTGTCAGAAAACACTCCTAAAGGTCAACAAAAAGACCTTGAACTATTTACAGGTTTTTCTTTTGGTTGTTGTTGGTTTGTTGTTGTTACTTTTGTTTTCTTTTGCTCTGTCTTGTTTTCTCGTGCATGTCATTATGTCTGGCAGGTCTATCTAGATAAGATAGGTGGGATAAACAATCTGGAGGAGAAACCAACAGACCAACTGTTGGGGGGGGGGACATGGGAGAGTGAGAGGCGGGGGAAAGGAAGTGGGCATTAACAAACCCAGGGACCAGGGAACAGCAAGTGATTCAAAATTGATTGTGAGGCCTGGTAGGGCTTGATCAAGCTTACTGTAACCGAGAATTACTGAAACCCAAACGAAGGCTGAACATGATAGTGGGAAAGTAAAAGAAAATAGAGGAAGGAACTAGGAGGCAAAGGGCATAAATACAGGCATGTATATATGTAAATATATTTATATATGACGATGGAGAAATAGATCTATGTGCATATATTTATAGGTTTAATATGAAGGTAGCAGATGGACATTGGGTCTCTACTCAAGTACTCCCTCAATGCAAGAATACTTTGTTCTATTAAACTGGCATTCCATGATGCTCACCTTTCTGACACAAACACTGAAGACAAAGCAGGTGCAAAAACAAATGTGGTGAAGAAAGCTGGTGGTGCCCGCCTATTGAAAGACATAAGGGTCTTAAAGGTTTGAGGGTAAACATGCGACCATCTAGCTGAGAAGCAACAAAGCCCAGATGGAAGAAGCACACCGGCCTGTGTGATCTTAAGGGGTCAATGAGATCAGGTATGAGGCATCAAGGAACAAAAATCATATCATTGTGAATGGGATGGGGGGGGGGCGAGGTGGAGTGCAGAGGGGAGACCCAAAGTCCATCTGTAGGCAACTGGACATCCCTTTTCAGAAGGGTGTCAGGAAGGAGATGAGCCAGTCAGGGTGCAGTATAGCAATGATGAAACATACAACTTTCCTCCAGTTCTTTTTTCCCCCCTTTCACTCTAGTTCTTTAATACTTCTTCACTGCCACTATCATGGTCCCAATTCTACCTTACAAATCTGGCTAGATCAGAGGATATACACTGGTCCAGATAGGGACTGGAAATTTGGGGAATCCAGGACAAATAAACCGCTCAGGACCAATAATGAGAGTAGTGATACTAAGAGGGTAAGGGAAAGTTGGGGGAGAGATGGGGGAACCAATCACATTGATCTACATTATAGATCAATGGGGACAGACAACAGAAAAGTGGGTAAAGGATAAGACATGACAAAATCATAATAATTTATAAGTTATCAAGGGTTCATGAGGGATGGAGGGGGGGAGGGAAAATGAGGAGCTGATACCAAGGGCTCAAGTAAAAAGAAAATATTTTGAGAATCCGGTCTTTGAGCCTCTCAATGGAAGCATGGGAAGGAAGCTTCCAGCAAACTCCAACAATCAAATGCCCAAAATGGCCAACAGAAGCTCAGCAATGGATGTCAGGGCTCCAGTAAGCTCTGCTGGAGTGCAGGGCTGAGGTTATTCCTGGAATGAGAGGACCAGGAATAGTCTTTGAGCCACTTTTTAGGAGAAGGAAGCCAGCCCACCTAAAACTAATTTGCTGAACTACTTACCTATTTCTTTTGAGCATTCAAAGAGCTCTGGTGGTGCTGTTGGATAAATGCTGGACTGCTAATGGCAAGGTCTGTAGTTGAAAACACACTGCTCTGTCAGAGAAAGGCTGTGTGTTTTTGTGAGGATTCATAGGTCCAGACACCCTGCATAAGACCACTATGAGTTGGAAATCAACTCAATGGCAGTAGGTTGGTGTATCCAGAAAATGTACAGTTGTTTTATATAAGACGCAATGATGTTAAAAAAAAAAAAGATGCCATGGTGTTAACAGCTTTTTTTGGGATGATATATGCAATGTTTAAGGTGGTCTCTTCATTTATGTGTGCTGGCAATTATTACAGCCCATTCCATTTTGTTTGCACTGCCACAGCAGGAGGTAGCTGAGAGAGAGAGATAAACATTCATCGCAGCACTCAGATGTCTAATCCCTGCGAAGTCGATGGAGGGGGCAGAGAATGGGGAAATGGAAGAGAGGCAGAGAAAGGACATTTTGGAGAGGAGTGAGTCCTTGAGGAGTATAGCCATGGCAAGTATATTATTCTTGAGGATGATAGGCTACAAGTATGCTCTTGATGTTTACAATAATGTATATGTGTATGTGTATGTTTTACTGTTCCTCACTCTCCTTCTTTCCCTTGCCTTTGGAAGTGACAGCAATCTGCAGCTTTTAGAGAAGACTCTGATGCGTTAGTGTTTCTAGGGACTAAGACTCTGGTGACAGCACTTAGTATAGGACTGATGAGGTTAGGGGCAAGCAAAAGCTGGCAGAAGCGATAGAGCAGGTCACAAAATCACTCATCGTCATTTATGGATGCTTTACCATGTTGTATACAAATTCGGCCTTTTTCTTGAGCTTAGAACCAGAGCTAGACTCTAGAGGTCTTTAAGTGATTTGGCTTTGGGTATATTACAATAATCTCATTTATTCTAGACACCTAAACTTCATTTTCTCACAAACATCTTTTTTAGTCACGCAGGGATAATAATTTACATTTGTGTCTCACTTCGTCAAGAGAGTCGCATGTGACGTGACTCTCATCAGGCCCTCATAGAGAAACTGCTGATTCATGGATTTCTTTTCTCCTTGATTCCAGAGAAAGTGTGGTGTCATTTCTAAGCATACAGCAAATGTGCCAACATAAAAAACCAGATGAGGACACTGGAGTGAAAAGACAGTAAAGCTGGTGGACAAAGCCAGTGCAAAGCTATTGGTTTGCCATAAGATCTTTTGCAGATGCTGGATCTGCAAGGGAAGGAAACCTTGTTTATAGAAGTAGCGTGCTCATGAGATTTAAAGTGAAGCATGTTCAGATCATAGGTTTTTTGGGTGCTGACACCTGCAAGAAATCTCTCCTCTGTCCTCCGAACAAGAACACAGGGTGTTTCAGGATTGTGGAGTCCCGGACATCCATATAACATGATGGTGGGATTTTCTTAGCTATGTCCTATAATGTCCTGTGTGGTAAAAATGTACATAATTACTCCAGAATGCATGTGAGTAAAAGCTGTTCTCTGAGGGAATCAAACAATACAGTGTGGATTCATGGCTCCCTCATGGCTGGACAAGATCCAAAGACAACAATCAGGAATGGGTGGACTCTCCGGCTTTTAGGCATGCCTTCATCGGGGCTATTTCTTGTAGTCTATTTTTTTTTTAATGTGCAGCAGAGAATTAAGAGTCATAGGGTTATATCCTTTGGCAAGAATCTGAGAGTCTAGGAGTTGGCCCAGGCAAAATCATTCTCTTAATTTCACAGATGAAGAAAAAATCTTCATGAGGCTGGTGATTTGTTCAAGGTTATGTGGCCAATAGCAAATTCGGGCAAAAGTCACATTCTTCGCACACTACCTCCAGGACTCTTGCACCCCTTTGGTGAGGTCAACGGTTGAGTGCTTTCCTTCAGTCTTCTCTTTCCCTCAACATCTCTCAGTACTTTTACTGAGAAGAATGGTGAGCATGAGTTGTAAGCCACAAATTATGTGTGGTATGACTGGAGGTGGACATTTTTTGTTCACGTTTTGTTTTTAGCACTGATTCCTGCAGGACAGTAGGGGAGACATGCTGTAGAAGTTGCTGAGGATCATGAGTCCAGATTCTAAAACATCTTGATGGGGTGTGGTATGGATAAGAGGACAGTGATAATCCTTTTGCATCCCTGGTCCAGCAAGAGGACCTACTTGCTGGTGTCTCTCGGAAAGAAGGTTCATCATCCTCTTGGAGAGAGCAGTCACTAACTAAATCTGGGCTGCATCTGAGTCAAAGCTTTGATGTGAGCAGCCATCAGCACATATTCCTTATATCTCCCCACTGTAATGATGGACAGAGAAGGATCTTTCCCTGAGAGAAGGATAGCTTACTTGTACTGACTTCATCTAAGGGAGCCAGTGCAGCCAGAGAAAAGCAAAACGCAATCCAAGCAATATATGTCGTGCCTGTGTCACCTACCTGCTGAATCGAAGAAAACCTATCCCAACTTCCCGGAGACTGATGCTCCCTTCTATTGACTCCAGTGACTGACAAAGGTTCACGCCTATCAATTTCTTTAAGACCACAGGATTCCCTCACCTTTCTTAAAGCCTGGATGGATGATCTTTTAGGTTGAGTTCTATAGAGTAGCAAAATCAAGTCCTAATCCATGTGTGGGTCAAGAGGCGGGCTACCTAGTGATGGCCTTGTGGGAGTTGGCAAATCCATACTCTGAGGTGACGCAGAGACCGTATGCCTCTCACGTCTCAAGAGCTGGAGGGAACAAGTAGAGGAAGGAGAGCAAGGAAGAGAGCCCTGCTTTGTTTTTTCACAGGAACATCTATTTATCTTCTGGGCGAAGTTCTCCCCTCCCCACACCTCATCCAAGAAAACAACAACAACAAAACCCCTAGAAAAATAAGCTCCTCTTCCAAATGTTTGGATGCTCAAATCAGATCATAAAATGGAGGGTGATAACATCCTATCTGCCAAACCACTGAGAACCATGGCCTGCCCAAGTTGACCCATAACCTTAACCATCTTAGATGATCAATTCCACTGATTAGGATGCCTGGAAGCATATATTTTTTTAAGATACTGATAAAGCAGTCGCTTTCTTTTATTTTCCTTTCAAAAGAAGAGAGACCCTATCCCACCTTTCCTCAGTTTTCTAAGATATCCTTACTCTCTGATATTAGGTAACCTATTATTTACTACGTTTATGCAAGAGGTTCAGCATCTACTTGGCTATAAGCGGCTTAAAGCCATGGGAATGTCTGAAACCCAACAGACTTATTGCTGTTCAGTTCATTCTGACTCAGTGACTACAGAACAGATGAGGACTGCGAACACAGTCCAAGCCTTGGGTTTCCAAGGCTGCGTAACAAAACCATACTGCCACATGTCTCCATGGACGGCCAGTGGGTTTAAATCACTGACCTTTGGGTTAGCAGCTGAACACCTAGCCATTGTACCACTAGGCTCCTGAAGGTGTGCCCCAGTCCTTTCTACATATGCAAACATTTGCTGCTATGTTGTGACTCAGCAGATGGATGCCCCTCGTGACTTTTTGCTGAATCCTGATGGGGCTCGTCGGTCTTCGGAAATGGATGGTTGTGCTCTGTGTAGCCATGTGAGTAAGTCTGAATTGTGCTTTCTTGAACCAGAGCAGTTTTATCCGTCATAACAAGTTCTCAATCTCAAGGGAGGGACACAATATCTCTGAGAAATTAGAATCTAGCTTTTTGTCACCTCCTGGCAGAGGCAGCCCGGTTTGAAATCTCTCTTTAAAATTTACTATGGTGAAATTCATATAATAAAACTGTTTTTGCCTTTTAAACTATTTTCAAAGATGCAATTCAGTGAAATTAATTATATGTACCATGTTTTGCAGCCCTTCCCTTAGCAGAAACTTAGTACCCCTGAAGCAATAGCCACCTCATTTCCCACGGTCCCCAGGCGCCGGTGTCCATTAATAAACTTTTGTCTCTAGACATTTGTGCTTTCAGATGAGGTGAGATCATATAATATTTTCTTAGTGTGTTTGACTTATTTATTTCACTTAGCATAACATTTTTAAGGTTTGTCCTATGTCCTAGAGTATCTTAGAACTTTTTTTTTCTCTTGATGACTGAGTAATTTTATTGTGTGGAAATATCACATGCTGTTAGTCCATAGGCCTGTGGATGATTACTTGGATGGTGCGGCAGTCACCTTATTTGGTGTCAATTTGAGGATTAAGAGAGTAGGGGTGGAATCTAGCCTGTTAATGTGGAGATAGCCAATGAGACCTCTGTGTGGGCACTGTTTCTCTTCTGAGAATTCTGGGAAATCTCATACTTCCTTCTTAGAAGCAGGAGACACTCTCTTACGTCCTTGGAAACTTCCTATTGATAACACTTGCTTGGAGAGTCTCACCCACAAGACTGACTTGACATCCTTGAGGAGAAGCCACATGGAGCTACCTTAGTGCCCTGAGCCGGACAAGCCACAGGGACGCAAACCAGACCTCTGAATCCAGAAGAACTTGAAGACGTGCAGACCCCTGTCAGCATTGAGATGTTTATAACACCACTGGATCCATAGGCATTCTGTCCATCTGGCTTGTGATCATCTTGCATTCAGCATCATGGCATGTGTTTTATGTGTCTGAAGAAGACTTTATAGACTATTACCATATATATGGGCTAATAGCAGACTTATGGGCTTGGACTGGATTGGGTTGGAGTGCTTTCTTGCTGTACAATTACCTTGTATATAAACCTCACCCCTATATACATGAGTTTTTTTCCATGAATTTCTTTCTCTAGTCTACCCAGACTAACACAGATGGGTTAACTATCCTGAATAATGATGCATTCAACACTTTATTAGGAACATTCTCAAATGCATAGCACATTGGAAATGACTGTGTATGCTTACGAGTGTTTTATCAACAATGCAAAGGCATTGGACTATGTGGATCATAGCAGACTATGAGTGACTTTGAGGAGAATGGGAATTCCAGAACACTGTAGTTTGCTCATTTGTAACATGCTCAGGGAACCAAGAGTCAATTACATGAATAGAATGAGGGAATACTGGATGGTGTGAAATCAGGAAGGCTATGTGTCATGGTTGCATCCTTTTATCATATTCATTCAAACCATGTGCTGGGCAAATAATCCAAACTGCACTGTATGAAGAAGAATGGGTTAAAGGAAGGATTATTAACAAGCAGTGATATGCAGATGACACAATCTTGCTTACTGAAAGTGAGGCAGCCTTAAAGCCCTTGCTGATCAAGATCACAGACTGTAGCCTTCAAAATGGATTGCAACACCTTCTTGAGTAAAGAAAGCCACAGTCCTCACAACTGGACTTAGACAATAACATGATACACAGAGGGAAGACTGACGTGGTCAAGAATTTAATTTTTCTTTGATCCGTAAGCCTTATAGAAGCGGTAGTCAAGAAATCAAGCATGTCGCATTAAGCAAATCTACTGCACAAGACCTCTGAAGTGTTGACGAGGAAAAATGGCACTCTGAGGACGAAGGTGTGCCTGACCCAAGCCCGGGTGTTCTCAGTTGCCTCGTAGGCGTGTGAAAGTTGGATGAGGAAGGAAGACTGCTAGAAGAACAAGCACCTCTGTCTTGGAAGAAGTACAACGAGAGTGTTTCCTGGAAGAGAGGATAGTCCTTTGGTCATGGTGGAAAGCATGCCTGGTAAAGTAGAAGAGTAATGAAAAAGAAGACCATCAAGAAGATGGGTGACCCAGTAGCTCCTAGGATGGGCTCAAACGAACAATTGTGACGATGACACAGGACTGGGCGGGGGTTTGTATGGCTGTATTTTGGGTGGGTCTTCATGAATTGGAACCAGCTTCCTCAATGCCACCTAACAAAACCCATCTACCCAGTGACCAGATTTCTCCACAGTGTTTCACTCTACTTGCTTGGTCAGGTTTCTCTATGCACCCATCCCTGAATTCATCCCTGACACGACACCCCTTCTGCCAGTCTCCCTTTATTGTCCTTGCCTTTGCTTTCAACCTATCAGTCAGGGTCGTTGTTTGAAAGCATCAATCAAGTTGCATCTGCCTTTCTGAACAAGGCCTTGCAATTGTGGCTCATTTCACTCAGAATGAAAGCCGCTATCTTCCCCTTGCATAAAGGGCCTCATACACTCTGTTCCCTGTTATCTCTGACCCATTTCTCTGTCCTCTCTCCTTCCTCCTGCCTCTTCAGTTCATTGGTCCCTTGCTTGATAGGATCTTTCGTCACACATTCCCTGTGCTATCTCCCATACCCCCTTCAGTTTTTCTCAGGATAATTTATTAAAGTATCCATAAAGGCATACTTGTTTTAAGAAATGTGAAACAGTTTTTAATACAAAAAGTGATAACCTGTTGTCATTAAGTCAGCTGCACAGGGTTTCCTTCTCTTTTTTGTTTTTTTTGTGGCTTGAGTGAAAGTTTGCAGGGCAAACTAGCTTTCCAGTCAAAAAATGAGACTCATTTGGGGCGTAATATTAATTATAACCCTTGGTTCAAATGTGACATCTCAGTGTGGCCGATTCTGGTGTCTTGTTGAAATGTACTAACTCCCAGCTCCTCTACCTTTCTCTACTTTATGCCCCCCCCACCATAATATCTACACACAGACACACAGACACACACACACACAAATATCAAATCCACCAAAGCGGAGTTTGTGTCTCTTGGTTTCTAGCAGTGGCGCACAGTCAATATTTGTTTAGTGGAAGGATGGAATTTTTTCCTCTAGTACTGTCAATTTCAGGTTTTCTTTCTTTTCTTTTTCTTTTTTCTACCCCGTATCACTGCCCTGGTGGAAGTAGGAGGCCCAGCCTTGTTCCTGGAGAACTGCTGCTAGATTTGAACCACCAACCCTGTGGGCCGTAGTCCCGCACACAACCACTGCGCCACCAGGGCTCAGCTCAGATTTTCTTTTGGAGTTGAATTCTCTGTCCTGCATTTACCAGGTGTTCCAGGTTCTTGTGTGTGTGTGTATGTGTGTGTGTGTGTGTGTTTTCGTTTGCATTGTCTTTCATTCTTGAAGGCTCTCCCTAAGTACCTGGTGTCTTCGGCTGTGAACTTGGATTTAAGCATTAAGACGAAAGAGCTAACTTGTGGCAATTGACTGTAGAGTGATTTGGCGGTGAACTGACCTCTTTTTGGAGGAAGCCCAAATATCAGTACCTGGAGGTCTTTTCTAGGGGATGTTAATTTTCTCCAAAGAAGAATCCTCTGAAGTCCCCCTGGACAATTGGAGTCAGGCATATGGAAAAATAGGCTGGCTGCCAGTGGTTTCAGAATGAGTGCACATGTGCACATGGGGTGTGATGTTCTGCTCGGAGTGCAACTCTTCATGCATAATCCACTCCTACTTGTGTCCTTTCTCGGCTACAGACTACTCCTTTTGTTTTCAAACTTCTGCCTCCTTACCAATGTTTGCAAGATATACTGCCTCCACTTCCCAAGCCTCCTAAGGATCTTTCAAAGATATGTGTGGATCGTGAGGGAAGTTGTACGAGTACCCAATAGAATGATTCATTAAAAAAAGGGGGGGGAGGGGAAAGAGGAGCTTATACCTAGGGCTCAAGTGGAAAATATTTGGAAATGAATGTGGCAACATGTGTGCAAATGTGCTTGATACAGATGATGTATTGAATGTTATAATAGCTGTATGAGGCCCCAATAAAGTTATTTTAAAAAAAAAGGATAAGGGCCAAGGGTGAGGAAGCAGGATAGTGGGAACACCAGGAAGATTTTGTATTAATGTAGGAACAAAGTGATGGGGGCATTGGCAGAAGGCATGACAAAGATAACAAAGATATATTAAAAAGCAAAGGCAAAACCAAGCTTTTGGATAGGCTAGCAGCACTTTATAATTAATGTAGAGCTATGTCTAGGCTTTTAGAGAGACAGTAATTATGAAGGGGATTTTGCTGTGGGAATTAGGACTTTCGGAAAGTTTGAGTGTGGGGTGCTAAGGCCAAGGTTTATAGGTTGCAATGTACTGATGAAAATTAAAAATAGTAACTTCGTGAGTTCTTGCTTTTAGGTTCTGTGCTCACGTGACACACCGAGTTGTGCATCAGAAGCCTTCAGCCTGATGTTTTTTAGTTTGTTTTTTAGAAAACTCTTCCTTTGGGCATTGTGACTGTCTTTTCAGGTTTATACTTACTTGAAAACTGGAACAATCCTGGGGAATTTATTTCACAGATGATAACACACCATTTGCATGCAGTTGTAATCTCCCATCATACATAATCATTCAATACATGTCACTGTATAGTTCTGTGTGCCTTTTTCATTGGATTCTACCAGCTACCTTATCAGGCTCATCATGTCCATTCTACAACAGTGGGTGCTACAGCTCTCATTATTTGGGACTTGGTTCAGTCCAGCAGGAAAGTCCTTTGGGGGACTGAGTGGCTGCATTCACTCAGGGTGCTGGTATCAGGCTTGAAGTAAGTGGTGCAGCTGCATGCTCGGCATGGGCTGGTGAGTAACAGACAGACACTGCTTCTTTGTGAGAAGTGCTACATGTTTGTTTTCCAATTTAGCCATTGGGCTACGAACCACAAGGTCGGTGGTTCAAATCCATCCCTTGCTTCCTCAGGAGGAAGAGAAGGCTGTTTGGTCTCCTAGCAATTTATAGTCTCAGAAACCCTATCTAGGTTGCTATGAATTGGAATTCACTGGAAGACTTGGGTTTGGCTTGGGTTTTTGTTTTCCAAATGAGCATTGAACAGAGAGGACTGACGGTGCTGGCACTTTGTGGTGTCATGCTGTGAATAAAATTCACGGAAGGAGATAGTGGAGCCAGACTTCAAAAAGTGACGTGGACTGGGACTTTGCACCCGTCACATCAATTAAAGGAGACCCAAACCCATCAAGTCAACTCTAATTCATAGTGACATTCTAACTATGGGACAGAGAAGAACTGACCCACAGGATTTCCGAGGCTGTTAACCTTTATGGAAACTGATTGTGGCATCTTTCTCCTTGGGAGAAGCAAGATGAGACTTGTACTCCTGGACAGGGGGCGGCCCGCAGAGCCATTTCTACCCAGCCCTATGCAGTTGCCTTGAAGTGGGAGGCCCTCAGTGGCAGTGAGTTTCTCCCTGGGAATGGCTGGTGGGCTTACCTGTGGTTAGCAACCCAGTGCCTAATGCGCAGGGCCACCTTGACTAAAGAATGAAAAAAAAAAAAAAAAGAACTAGGAAATTTTATAAAGGAAAATTAAAAAAAAAAAAGAAAGAAAAATCACTGGAAATGTGTCACCAACTCTACTTTGAGTTTGTAAACACATCAGCGTTAACAACTCAGTTGCCAGAAAAAAACACGCAGCTCTGTGGCAAAGGGGACATCCTTGGATAGTTCTAGGTGGGTCAGAAAGGAATGCGGTGTAGCTGAAGAATAAACACTAAAGGGGTCACCCAGGGGAAAGGCGGACTTGAACATCTTAGAGAAATGGAGTCTGGTGGCACAGTAGGTTATGCACTGGACTGTCAACAGAAAAGTCAGGAGTCTGAACCCACCCACCATTCTGCGGGAGAAAGAGGAGGCAGCCTGCGTCTGTAAAGATGGACATTCTTGTAAACCTTATAGAACGAGTCGAGGCTATTCTGTAGGTCACTAGGAGGCTGCGTCAACCTGACTGTAGCAGGGGGGGTTCAGGAAATACATGACTAAAATTAGTCCTGATGTGGTAAACCTTTTGACCAACCTTGGATGATAAAATAGACTCCTCCTCTCCTCTGCAGACATGGTGATTAGGCAGGTCTTATAAGAAACTTTTCTAATATTGAGGAAACAAAAAGGCCGAGAAGCCTTTAGGAATATTTTCTGGACATTTCTGATGAGCACAGAATTTTTCTACTGTTTTACTTATGTTAAGAGGGTGTTTGTCACCACTGTACGGCCTTTGATATATATATATATATATATATATATATATATATATATATATATATATATATATATATATATATATCACAGCACAGGGATTGAAGGACTGCCCCTGACTAGATGTTTCCATTTCACTGTCATTTGGTTAAAATGAAAGCAAGAAGCAGTGTTCTTATTGTAGCAGAAATATGCCTTCATCATTTGGAAACTTAAAATGAAGATGACCCAAAAGAAAGCAAAAGTCGCCCTTTAGTCCACTCACCTGAACTCATCTCTTTTGTCATTTCACATTTAAGGTGGAATCATCACCACCCAGAGTCAATGCCAAGATTTCAGTGTCAAAGGCACATTCACTGGTGTTCTGGTGTTTGAAGAGATACCAGAAAGAAAAAAAAAGAGATACCAGAGACACCTTAAGCCAGGGATGCTCACTCAATACAGTGATGTTGATCCAGTGGATCGCAAATGTAGTGTGGGCAGATGACATGGCATTGAAAGCATAGTCATAAGTCTATCATTCCTATCATTTAATTGATAGTGCAGTCAATTAATTCAACCTTAGGTATCAAGCGCATGCACACACAACTGCGCTAAGTGCATTAATGAATAGAGGTAATAAGTAAATAAAAATAAATATGTTTTGCATTTTTGTAGTTGGTAGATCATCTTGACTTGATCATTTTTATAAGTAGCTTGCATGGTGCAAATGTGTGAGCGCCCCTGCCTTAAACTATGCAACCTAAGCAAACCACCGCCCTTTCAAAAGAACAGGTGTCATTAATAAATGCCTTTAAGAACATCAAAGAAGGACAACAAACCCAAACACGCTGCCATCAAGTTGATTCTGTCTCACAGCGGTGACCCTATAAGACAGGGTAAAACTGTCCTTGTGGGTTTCTGAGACTGTAACTCCATGGGAGAAGGAAGCCTCCTCTTTCCTCTATGGAGTAATTGCTGTTTCTGAACTGATGACTTTATAGCTAGTAGCCTAATAGGTTACCCACTAATCTATCTGATTCTACCTAATTGTAAAATCTTTAATGCTACTGTATTAATTCATTCCCTAGCTTTCGATTATCTGCCTGTCGGTGATGCACTTTCCGCTTTTAAGCTGAGTCTCACTTATTTTAGTATCAACCCTTGAATTAATTCTCTTGTGGAAAGGACAGGTGAAGCTGTGGAGCACAGGAGGGAGAGCCTCTGCGGGGACGTCTCCCTAGAAAGCAGCCCCTCCCCTCCCCACAGGAAGCCACCACATTCAAGTGATCGGATAGTCCTTGAGGTGGTGAGTCCTCCATGGCTCCTACTAATGCTTGTCCAGACTCTTCATTCCCTCTTGCTCGCTTCTTAATTCAAAGTCCTGAGAAACTCCACGAAACGTTTCTTTTCTACTCTGTCCCAGTTTTTCACAGGTCCTATTTTGGGCCTTCCCTGGGGAGCCCTAGTGGCACAGTCTTGCCTCCCACTGACAAGCACACCCCATGCACAGTTACCACCATGCGTGTCAGTGGAGGCGTGCGTGTTGATGTGAAACACAGGTTTCAATAGCACTTGCGGACTAAGAGTAGGAAGAAAGTTCTGGCACTCTACTTCCAAAGACCAGCCTGTGACAATTCGATGAACTGCAGTGGCCTGACCGGCACCTGCTCATGATAGCGACTTCCTTCACTGTTCGATGGGTGCCGGCTGTCCCTCTCTCCTCCCTCGCAAACATGTGATTGCACTCGAGGTCAGTTCAAACGGCACCCCTTGAGCCCTTTGCTGCTCTTTCGGTTCATATGTGTGGCTCCAAAGTGAAACTGGAAACCTTCTGAAGGATATGATTCAGGTCATGGTACTTAATTTGCATATATGTGTGTGTGTGTGTGTGTGTGTGTGTGTGTGTATATATATATATATATATATATATATATATATATATGGCTCTTGAATTCTTTTTAAATTGTTGTCAGGGGCAGGATTGCCTCTTCCATCCCAAAAGTTTGCCAACTCCGATTCTGGGTGAGTTGCAAGAGACAGACCAGGCTTTCTACTCCGGTGAGGAGTTAGTCTTGGAAACCCACAGGGGCAGTTCTGTCCTGTCGGTTGGGGTTGTCGTGAGTCGGCCTTGATTAGATGGCAGTGAGAGAGTAAAGTGAGAGAGCAAACTGGTTTGTCAACGACAGTGGAAGTACAGATTGCGCTGCGACCTTGGCTGCAGGCCCTGCGGTGTGTCAGCACCCTCCCCAGGATCCCCATTTCTCTTGCCTCCTTTCCCTTTTCCTCCGTGCTGTCTTATCTTTGGTTTGGAGCAAACCTGCTGGCCTCCTGTCATTGTTCCGAGAGGTGCCTTTTCCACATTGTTTGTTTTATAGTCAATTATTTAGTTTCCAGGACTGTAGTGGATTTTCTTAAGGCAATTTTCTCTGGAATTCCACTAGTTTCTCTCTCTCTCTCTCTCTCTCTCTCTCTCTCTCTCTCTCTCTCTCTCTCTCTCGATATACAGGAAAGGTTTATATACAAGAGGAATGGAACATTGAGAAAGCATCTCAACCCAGTCCAGCCCAAGGTCATAAGACCGATATTAGTCCATTTGTCTGATACCAGTCCATAAAGTCTCCTTCTGACTCACAAAGTCACAGGCCAGTGGGTGCAGTCTTGTGTGTCCAGCGGCAGTAGAAGCATCCCGCCTCTGCGAGGGGTCCTCGTTTCCAGGGCTCAGGGTCCACCAGCAGTATCCATTTGCGGTAGAAGCATCTCTGCACTGGCAGGGATCTCCCTGTGGTTTTTCCCCACTTTAGAGGTCTGGTTCCATCAGAGTAAGGCTGTGTGGCTTCTCCTCTGGCCCCTCCAGTTCCTCAGATGCTGCCAACCTGTCTTGTCAGGCGAACGTGTCCCACTAGCTTTTTCTACTATAAGACTGGCCCTTTTCGATTGATTGTGACCTTGTCGGCATGGTGGGTAGAGGTTCCTCCCATGTAGGTGCTGTAGGCTCACGTTAGAGGAGGCTGTGGCCCTTGTGGACCTGGACTCCTTGTGTTAAGGTTTCTTTGACATACATCCTTTGGCCATGTTGTCAGGAGAAAGCACTCCCTGCAAAGGGACATCATGCTTCGTAAAGTCGAGGGGCATCAGAAGCGAGGAGGGCCCTGGAGTGACGTGGTGGCAGCAATGAGCTCTCACGTGAGAGCATTGGTGAGGTTTCACAGGCCCCGCGGTATGGCGCTCTGTTGAGCACAGGGACGCTGTGCATGGTGATGGAGCAGACCGAACGACAACGGCAGCCACTGGCAGGACTCATCTCACTGAGTCCTACACTGTCTCTGCATATAACACACGCGATATAAGCGTTTGCTGCTTTTGTTCTTCGTAGCCTCGATGTGGAAGGGGTCGTGAGTATCCTGGGGAAGTTCCTCTGGAGCCCCGTGTTTCTCAGCGTGAGAAAGCGCTTGGTCTCCATCCCAGGTTTCGGAGCCCTGAGTGTGGGAAGGGGTTGTCCTCGTTCATGTTGCCAGGGACCCCTGGGCCCGTTCCGACTCGTAGTGACCCCATGGACAGCCGAAGGAAACCCAGCTTGGTCCTGTGCCATCCTCCCGAGGCCGTGGGGGGGGGCCCATTGTTCTCCAGAGGGTAGTCGGCCTCCTCCTTACTGGGGGAGGCTGAGAACAATGGCACCTTTCTCCCTCTTTAGGTGAGGCTCACTTTAGTAGCCAGGACTTTCCTTTTTGTTGGAATCATATCAGCATAGTACAGTAACATTTAATGCAGGATGATTCTGATTGATCTTAAGCAAGAGGACAAAACAAAGTACTCATTACTTAATAAACTAGGGTTTTTTGGTGAGTAAAATCTTTGGCAACAGTGGTTCATCGGGGAGCGTGATTAAAAGGGATTTTTTGGATGATAAGCAGAAGGAGCAACACTGGATTGTACTAGTTTTGAAGTCCATTCTAGCTTTGACGTTTTTCTCATTCCTATTCTGTGCATTTTTATTTTTAATCATTTTACTGGGGGCTCATGCAATTCTTATCACAATCCATCCATCCACCTATTGTATGTAAAACACATTTATGCATTTGTTGCCCTCATCATTCTCAAAACACTTTCTTTCTACTTAAGCCCTTGGTGTAACTCCTCCTTTTTCCACTCTCTCCCCATTCCTCCCTCTATTCTGTCCATTTTAATTGAACCTTTAATCAGATGGCATGTGACAGAGGCCTCCGTTTTATTTTTCAACTTTCCTCCTAACATTTGACTTGGAAAGTGTCCTCTAACATATAACAAAAAAAAAAAAAAAAAGATTTTACAGTAGGCACTCAGGTACTCATCTAGAGTCTATCATGGGTGTTATGCATGTCTGTCCATTTAATTCACTTCTCTATCCATCCCCCGAAATGTTTTATGTTTTTATCCCCAGTTTGTCAAGAGTTTATTTTGTTTCTGAACTAGTATTTGACATTTTTTTCCCTCTCTTCTTCTTCTCTTACTATGTGAGGTTAGGTTTGTTTTGATAACAAAGATGAGAGAAGTCAATTCTTTCTTCTCAGCCCCCAACATGCTCAGAGTGACATTTCCATCCAGGAAGCAATTTACTTTTTTTTTTTTTTTTTTTTTTAGGCATCACTGCCCTCTGGTAGTGGGAGTAGGAGGCCCAGCCTTTGCTCCTGTGAGCTGGAATTGAACCTCCATCTCAGTGGGCGCAATTTACTTTTAAAGAGTTGCAAAGTTCGACTCGCTGTGATCGGAAGGACTCCTTAAAAGTCAGGATGAAATTAGGGAGAGAAACATGTAGGTGGTGGAAGTCCTTGAGGAAGGAATTTTATATGAGATAACAAAATAGGTATTTTTGGTAATAACAGCCTCCTTAGTTTCTCTTTGCAAGCTCCACAGCCTCAGCAGTTACTGTTTCCAGTAAATGGCAACACTTGGTGACACACAGAGAAGAGTCCATTCAGTAAGCAATTTAAAGACACTCTTTGAGGGTTGACTGAGAACTGGGTTTGTGTTGTTTTTAACTTTCTCCAGGAGTTAGTGAATCCTATTGCTGGACTTTCCTTTTGACCACTCGTGTAGGACTCTAGGATGTTTGCCCTTCTGGAGTCCTGCCGGGAGCTCCGCATTGCATGAACAGGTCACAGGGCAAAAAATCTTGATTGTGAGTCCGAAAGAAGGCGTGTTTTCTGAGCCCTCGAAGACCAAATGGCACACACCAGGAAGCTGCGCCTCTCGGGCAAGCTTTGGTTGCGGTTTTCTGGCGATGCCCACTTACTAGAAATGCAGAAGTTGTGAAGGGACTGACCGGCATTTATCACTTTTCCTTTCAGTTCTCTTTTTTGACCGAGATGGACATGATTTAACCTCTCCAGACTCCAAGGATGGCATCCGAGACTGCGCTTCCCGCGGGAGACGACCAGGCTTCCTCGGGCATCGATGATCTGCATATTTCATTGCAAGGTAATTAAGGAACATTGGAGACCTTTCCCTCACCAATTTCTAGATTCTATAGATTTCTTTCTCTCTTACGGTGCTTCTTAGGAAGCAGTATTTTCCCAATTGTAGCACCTTTCCGTATACCTAAATGCCTTCATTGCTAGCTCAGTGTCCTAGAAAATAAGGGACATCTGGAATAAATTAGTTTTATACTCATCAGTATTTTACTCTAGTGTGTGTGATGTTTCCCCAGCATTGCTTACATTCTCTGTGTCTTTTCACATAGCCTTGTTTAAAGGTGTGTTCTCACTTTGCCTTATTGAAAACATGATGGTTGTATATAAAGGTTTATTAGAAATGATCTATTGGCATTATTTTGGGGGACATCACTGCCCTGGTGGGAGTAGGAAACCCAGCCTTGCTCCTGGAGAGCTGCTGCTGTATTTGAACCACCAACCCCATGGGCTGTAGTCCCTCACTCAACCACTATGCCACTGGGTCTCAGCCCCTGGCCTTATTCTTTATGGGAGCTTCCTGGGGAGTTTGGCAATATTTGTGTTGAGAAAGCATAGCTTAGAGATTTGTGAAGTTAGCTGACTGGAAGAAATGGAGTTATGGGAAATACTTGTTACTATTTATGAAACAATATGATTTAAAATAAATTTAGGGTTATGGATGGTATTGTACAATACTCTTAGAATCTTGCTTAAATACCATGGGCTTAGAGCTACGATAAGGATCCTTATAATAAGGATCCAAATACTCCCCTGTAAAGTAATTTCTCTTTCATTAGAAATGTACTCAAATATACTCTTGACTATGGTTTGAGCCTATGCTAATATGCCATGCAAATTAATATCTATTCCAATAGTTAACCTATATGTGTGAGGCTTAAAAAAATGAATTGTCAGCTGAGCCCTGGTGGTGCAGTGATTGTGTGCGGGACTGGGGCCCACAGGGTTGATGGTTCAAATCCAGCAGCAGCTCTCCAGGAGTAAGGCTGAGCTTCCTACTCCCACCAGAGGGCAGTGATGCCCCCCAAAAAATGTAAAAAAAAAAGAATTGTCTGATTTGCATAGCACAATGGAACATGTACATAGTTGAGAGGTAATACTTTAGGTAAAAACATTTTAATCCTCAGTAGTCAAATCTTAGTAATTATTATGATATTGATAGAAATTTGCTAAGTGGGAGGGGAAATCAATGTTTTGGTTTTTTTCTGAAGTTTGGTTGTATGTGGCAGCAACTCCTGTGGCATATAGTGTGTGTAAAATGTATCATTAAGTTAGTGTACAGTGGATGGGTAAGTCACTTTCACTGCCTGGAGTTGATTCCTACTCATAGCAGCCTGTAGAATAGAATTACCCCTGTTTGTTTTTTGAAACTGTAAATCTTCATGGGGACAGGAAGCCTTATCTTCCCTTCATAGAGCTGCTGTTGGTGGGTCTGAACTACTCATCATGTGGTGACTTTCTATGGGTAACTCTCTATGGCTAGGGTTCCTGGGATTGATAAAAAGGCAGAATTAATACTTTGTGCTCATTCTGCAGCTTATCATTTTTTTGAACCTGGACTTTCACAAGATACTTATTCTTGAGCTTCCATTTTCTTATTTGTAGGATAATCACACCCACATTCCAGTTGTACTTTGAGGATGCACAGTAATGTATGGAGCAGAGAGGAACTCCCTAAATGAATGTGATTAATTCTGAAGTCCCCAAGTGGTGCAGATTTCTAATGTGCTGTGTTGCTAACCCAACCCAAAGTTGGAGGTTTGGGTCACCCAGAGACTCTGAGAAGAAGGCCTGGTGGTCAGACTTAACAACCCAGCCACTGAGAATCCTATGCAGCACAGTGTCCGGACATGCATGGCTCCACGGGAGGAGCCATCCTCTTGATGGCAACTGTTTGCTGTTATTACTATTATTAGATACTTTTATTGGGAGCTCTTACAGCTCTTATCACAACCCATATCTTCATCCATTGTGTCAAACACATTTGTACACGTTGATGGCCACTGGTTTTATTGTTCGTTTGAACTGTTTTGATTAGAACCTTTGTGTTAATGGTTTTCTTGTCCAAGCACACGGTAGGTCTAGAGATTGCAGTTGTCGTTGCTAGGTGCTGTTGAGTCGGCCTGGACCCCCAGCGACCTTATGTACCATGGAACAAAACTCTGCACGGTCCTGCGCCGTCCTCACCATCGTTCCTGTGTCTGAGCCCCTTGATTGCAGCCACGAGTCAATCCATCTCATGGAGGACCCTCCTCTTTTTTGTTCACCACAGAGTGTATGGGCAAGGGACTTGCACACAAAAAGTTTTTGTTTTTCTGTTTTTTGTTTTGCCTCTTAACATTTCTCTCCCCTGGTTTCCCGTTGCATTTGGGATCAAGCCTGAGACATCTCGGCGCGGCTCACAGTCTCTGCCCACTGGGGCTCACTCTCCTCTTGACCTTCCTTCCCACCTCCCCACCCCCAACACCCCATCCGCTCCTGCCCCTCGTTCCCAGAGTCCTGCCCTCCTCCGCCTGTGTTCACGTGGTTCCTTTTCTCCCACAGCTCCCTCTGCTGCTCTCCCACTCCCTCATCCACATTGGATGACGTCCAGCTCATCCATCCCTTATTTAACTCATGGTCAGCCAGACTCAGCCTCCTCCCTAACCCCAGTCTTTTAGCTTGAGATACCCCCCCCTCCCTCCTGCTCTCCTGTAGTCCCTATTTTAACACACATCTCACCATATTATGGGGTGGTTGGTAGTTACCATGGAGTCAGTTTTCACTTAGGGCAGTCTTAAACAGAACAGGACAAAGGGCTGCCTGGTCACGTCCCATCTCAGTGACTGCTGAATTATGTCTGAGTTGAGTCACACTGAAATCCACTGCTGTGGCAATGGTGTCTCTCTAGCTCATGGAGGGTGTCGCTCATGTTTCTCCACCCCCTCTGCTTTAGCACACCTGGTGTCCTTTTCTAGTGACCAGTCTTTGTTGGCATCAGAGTTATTACGTTTAGATTCATGTGAATTCACAGTTGCATGTATTCTCAACTGCATTCTGGGGTTGGTGTTTTAAACGTCAATGTACAGAGAAGGAACCCAGGGTTCAGAAAGGTTGAATTACAGGTGGTTCTGTATCCACCGAGTCCCTATCCACAGATTCAACCAACTGTAGATGGAAAGCATTGGGTTAATTTATTTAATTTTTTGTGGGCATCACTGCCCCCTTATGGGAGTAGGAGGTCTAACCTTTCTCCTGGAGAGCTGCTGCTGGGTTTGAATCGCCAACCCTGTGGGCTGCAGTCCCGCACACAACCACTACGCCACCGGGGCTCAGCCCTAAAGCACTGGGTTTTTAAAAGACTCCTCCAAAGCAATTCCATGGTCAAAGCAAATTCTTTAGGCTCAGATGAGGCAGCAAGGGCTATTCACATGACGTTCACATTGTGCATCTATTAAGTATTATCAGCGATCTAGTCCACGGCTGCATTCTGACTCACAGCCACTCTGTGTGAGTTTTCAAGACTAAATCTTTGTGAAGCAGACAGACGCAGCTTTCTCCCACGGAGTAGCTGGTGGCTTTGAACTGCTGACCTTGCAGTGATCAGCCTAATGCCTGCTCCACAGTGCCACTGGGGCTTCTTACAGCTAATCTAGCAATGACTTAAGGTATACAGGAGCATGTGCATGGGGGGTACTTAAATATGATGCCTTTTTGTATCAGAGATTTGAACATCTGAGGCATTCAATATGGAGAGGTGTCCTAGAACCTACCTTCCACAACATGCTTTTCCGGAATCTTACAACCAGTGCACAATGGACTGGGTTTTGATTTGGAACAGAAGTTTCTATCTGCTGCATCATACTCCTAACATATTTTAAAGACCAACTTTAAAAAGGGACTTTTGCGAACTATTCATTTAAATATTAGTTATGATCTCCTATTACCCAGAAGGTGGGACGGTACCTTCAAGTAATGGGTTCGTGATCTCGAGTTTGCAAGCAGCTCACAATAATTAGCGAATTCCTGGCAAATGAGCAGTTTCTTATAGAATGTATGCTCTGAATCAGATTCGGCTGTGCAGTCCGTCTGCCATCTGCCTAGGTTGTGTAGCAATGAAAAGATGCTGCTGCACACACACACACACACACACTCAAAATAATAAGTAAATAAATAAAACGAGACAACGATCCTCCCCCCAAGTCCAACACAAACAAAACAAAAGCCTTCCAACTCTGCCATTGGAAGGATGCCAACCCAGCGTGATGCAGAAGAACGAAGTCGAGCTGCCCAATGAGTTTCTGAGACAGCGACTCTTCATGGGAGTGGGAAGTTCCATCGTCCCCCCCTGGGGCCACTGGTGATTTCAGACTGCTGAGCTTAGGGTGAGCAGTCCGACTCGGAACCATGACACCACCAGGACTCTCCCGAGTCTGAATGATTTGCCTTCATGCTGTGGAGAATCATGGTGCTTACTGCCTTGCTCTAAAGCAGCAGTTCTCAACCTGTGGTTCGCGACCCCTCTGGGGCTCAAATGACCCTTTCACAGGGCTCGCCTGTTTCATCACAGTAGCAAAATTATAGTGATCAAGTAGCAACAAAATAATTTTTTTTGTTGGGGGGGTCATCACAGCACAAGGAACTAAACGAAAGGCTCACAGCCGTAGGAAGATTGAGAAGCCCTGCTCAAAAGGGAAGAAAGGAGGAGGACAGTACTATGATGTTATCAAGTTAACACTGACAAGGTGTCTTCCCATTAGCCAGGTACTCTTAGAGATATCAACTGAGACGTTCCCATGACTACAGAGGGAAGGCTTAGCTATAAAAGGAGTAGATTTCTCAAAGTCTCATTTCCTCTTGTGGCATGTGGTGGTGCCCAAGGCTGCGAAGGAAATATAGAGGGAGGGAGGCAAGAAGAAGGGGGCTTGTATATATTTCTCCAGGTAACTTTCATTTCCTAGCAGGATTGTTTTCATACTTAGATGTATAAAGTATGTATTATTATGTACACTATATATGTAATATTGTGTACACTGTTGTATGAAACTGCAGGCTATGATTGATGATGATCTTAAAAAGCATTTGACTTTGGACACTTCATAAGCAAACTTATCTTCCATTCAATTCACACGTGCTTTGTGATCCTGGGAGTAATATGAGAACAGAGGTTTTATGTGATATGAGAGGCTCAGGAGCATTTGCTATTATTATTTCAGAGCCTTCATTAAAGGCAGATAGAGGCACTCGCCCTGAGAAACTTCCAACACCTACTTTATTTTAGTTAAAACTTATCTAGGTGAGACAATCATGGTCACACCCTGACTCCAAATAATATGTATACTCAAAGAAAGATTAAAATGTCTGAATTAAAGTGTGATGATCCACCACTGATATGCTGTAAAGCAGATATTACTTACATGGGCCGGGGGCCTAAAATGAAGAGGGACTTAGGAATCAGATTTGATGGAAATGGCAGAACTGGATAATATGCAAAGGACTTTATATTCATCTTTTGAGCAAGTGTCTTTATTTTTTTTCCTGAAAGTTTTATCGACAAGTAATATTCATAGCATACAATTCAATCGTTCAATCATTCAGTCATCAGGGAGAATTGTACAATCATGCCCACATCAATTCTTGTAGAACATTCGAAGATGTATCTTTATAAAGTTATTGCTGAGGACTCTTCCGGTAGGGGAGGGGTCCTCTTTGGCACAGTTGAGAACCTGTTGGCTCTCTGCTGCCATAGCTAGTGGTAAGATGCAACCAGTGTACCCTGGCTTGGCAGAACCAATCCTCATTTTTTGGTTGAGTTTGGCAAACTTGTGGTTAAAAATGGCACTTGTCATCAGGATTCTCTCTAAGGTGGGCAGCCACCCCTCAGGTGGATGTCACAAATTTCCACTCCTTACTTTTTTTAAAGCATGCATCTGCGCAACTGTACATTCCAAGTGCCTGTAGTAATGTTCATCCTATCCATAGGTATAACAAAATGAGACAGAGCCATGCTTGTGATAGTTATTCACCTCATAAACGTGTTATGCTTTTGAGGAAATGCGCCATTTTTATTCCTTTGCACTTACTTCAGTAAATAAACATATAGCGTAAAACGAGAAAGTGCCAAACAGGCAGAGGGTGGCATGCTGTCATTCGTTTCAGCTTTGTGTTACGCCCCAAATTCCCAGGAGATATTATAATTCCTGAAAGTGTTCAAAGAGCTTAAAATATCGCCAGGACAATTACTGTAAGTTCAGCAGATGGAGAAAGGGGTTTTGCAAAGGTGAACACAATATGTTCAGAGAAGAGAAGTCACCTAACCTCACGGGGTCTGCCCTGTCCACCACAGTAAGTGGTGTCTAATATGCCTGCCTTGAAAGGAAGGGAGTCCTATCCTACAGTCAAAAGGTGGTTGAGGATAAATCTCGCTGATATAAAAGTGAAGCATATTCCAAGAGACGACACCATTCAGGAAGCAATATGGAAATACCTTGGCTAACAGTTTATTGCTTTTTTCAGGTATCATGTAATCTTTTCTCATGAGCATTTTAAAACTCTTTTCTGAGAACATAAACTAGTTTTGCATTCCTCTTTTATTGCTCGTTAAGTATTAACTGTATGAAATAATGGGCTGCCTTTGAATGTAATCATTTTTTTAGACTTCGAGCCATCTTTAGGGCAGTGAACCACTTGTTCTATTCCTTGAATCTCAGCCCTGGGCAAGTTGGTTCTGCCGTGGTCCGCTCAGCACAGGCTCTGCCATGGGAAGTCATGCACTGTCCCGCGAGGCGCTCTACTCAGCACGAGCCACCGTCTCAGAAACCCACAGGGATGGTGCTGCCCTTGACTCTCCAGCTGCTTTTAGTCAGAATCGGTCCGACAGCAGTGAGTGTGGCATATGTGGTTCCTTACGGCATTTCTTTAAGTATTTCCATTCAGATTTTCTCCTGCCCAAAGTAAGAAACCGAAAACCAAACCTATTTCCGTCGAGTTGATTGCGACGTACAGTGACCCAGTCAGGCCAAGTCTTCTTCAGGGAAGCAGAGAGCCGAGTCTTCCTCCCGTGGAGGGCTGGCTGAGCGTGACCGTTGACCTTGCAGTCAACAGCTCCGGCGGCGTAATCACTGTTTCGCCAGGGCTCCTTGGCAGGAACGTAGGTGTTTATTAAATTTTAGTTTCGTTCTCTTTCATCCTCGAAAACAGTGATTTCTATCTTGTCTGAAACAGTGGCCCCTGCTCAGGATTTTGGGTGGGAATGGGTGAAGTAGGTTCAAGAAACACATTTTTAAGTATTGAGCGAAAAACCAAAAGCAAGCACTGCCATCACATCGATGTCGACCCACAGCCCCTCTCTGGGACAGGGTGGAACAGTGCCATGTTTCCTAGACTGTCATTCTTCATGGAGGTAGAAAGCCCCATCTTTCTCTCAAAGTATCAACCAAAAAATTGGAAAATCATCCTTTAAAGATCATATTATTGGGGGCTCTTATAACTCTTGTTACCACCCATGCATCAATTGTATCAGGCATATGTGTACATAAGTCGCCATCATTCTTTTCTGGGCATCGACTTCCTATCAGTCCGTGGGATCAGCTCACAGCATGCTAAGGTGGAAAAGAACTTTCTTTGTTCTTTAAGATAGTGTGAGGCTATGTTAGGGATTGCTCCAGGAGCTTTTCTGAGATTAAAACCCTTGAGGGAGCGGAATTCCCAGGTGAAGAGTTTGGGGATTTTAGTGCATTTTATTTTGGTTTCAGGCCAAACACAAACCAGACTCACACCCATCCTGTCGGTTCCGACCCACAATGAGCTGGCACGGGGCTTCCCAGGCTTTGAGAATCTCTACGGGAGCACACAACCTCACCGTTCTCCTCCGGAAAGGCTGAGACCTTTGACCAGCCAGGTCTCCTATTGTACTCAGGCCAGTGAGTGAGGCGTGGGGCCAGCAGCCAGAGGGGAGCTTTGGGGCATAAGAAATTCAGTCAG
>PVJH01028636.1:0-27066 GCA_004026705.1 Nesogale talazaci
TATAAATGATCATCATAATAGATTCAATTAGGGGAAAACTGGATATTTGCAGATGAGCTCATTATACTTTTGTCTTCGTCGTCCAGTCCGTTCCATGCCATCGTGGCGCTATGCACAGTAGAACAAAACACTGCCTGGTCCTGCGCCATCCTTAGGATTATTACTGTATTTTTAAAGTAATTGGTCCTGTGGTTTTCATCATTCTTTGGCTTTTCCTCCATAGAATGTGTTCATTGTCATATATTAGCACTGCTGGCCGACTGGTGGATGTGCCGGTCTGCTAACCCACCGGGCCAGCAGTGTGAGTCTACCAGCTGTCCCCTGGAGAAGGTGCGGTATTCTACTGCACACCATTCGTCGTGGAAGCCCCAGGGCCAGCCTTGTCCTGTCCCGTAGGGCTGTGCCACGTCGGCATTTACTCGATGGCAACGAGTTGTTGAGAGTTTTCATATCATACTGATAATCTGATGAAATTTAGAAGAAATTAAATCTTCTCTTTAGCGCTTAAAAATATCTAGAATTACGATGTCAGGCATAAGTCTTACCTTAAGTACATGGCAGAATAGAAGGAAAGTTGATGCATCTGCTTCTCCTAAGGAAAATAGGATAATGATACATTTTAGTTAAATTAGCTATTGGTTTGAAATGAATAGTTTCTATGAGGAAAGGTTTAAACCTGATACCTAGTCTTTAACACATTGAAATGTGAAGATTAGAGGTGTTAATATGCAAAATGAGATGCCCTTACCAGAAAGAACATGTTCTCATTCACAGTAATGAATAAGCCAGGATGTTTTCAAAATTACAGTTCCTTTCTCAGGTTAGTGATCTCGATAGAGTTGCATCATTGGTGGAGCATTGGCTCTAAAAATTGAACTGAGAGCAAGATTGTGTTGATGCTGAGGGATTGCATATTTTGCCTGTCACTGTGACCCAGGCCAAAGAAATAGCCAAATGCTGCTCAAGTGTCTCAACCCTTGCCCTTCCACTGTTCTTGATCCGGGAACGGTGACCCGAGCCGCTGTGATGACATGACCTGCGAAGAGAGCCATGAGGAAATCTTACTGGGCAAAATATCCAGGTTCATCAGTCGGGTCTCGTCTTCCCCACTTGATTTACTTTATCCAGCTGATTTGTCTAGTCTTTCCCAGCTGATTTCAAAGTAGACTCTTCTGACCCTGGGACTAAAGGTATCATATAGCAGACACAAAACATGGGTCACAAAGATTTTTTTTTATTTTTATTTTTTTTTAGGCATCACTGCCCTCAGGTGGTGGGAGTAGGAGGCCCAGCCTTTGCTCCTGGGAGCCGGAATCGAACCTCCATCCCAGTGGGCCGCAGTCCCGCGCACAACCACTACGCCACTGGGGCTCAGCCCTTTTTTTTGTTTTTAAGCATAATGTTCACCCAATTCCTGAAACACTTCTTTCTACCACAGGATCCCAAAGAACGACTGGGTTGTCATCCTCAGACAGGATTTGCTGATATTCAGGGACACCCATTCTTCCGAAATGTTGATTGGGATATGGTATGTAAACTTCATTGTTTGCTTTCTTACATTACATTATTAGCTTGAGCCAGTTCACACCATGTGTAGTGAATGTTATAAAACAAATATGGCTCAAATAGAAAACCACTCTCTAAAGTGCTTTGGAAAGAACTTTTAAAACATGTGAACAGAAAAGCTTAAAATATTAATGTAATGGAGTAGGTCGTAATGTTAATGAGGTCTGTGCCAGTGTTTGGATTGGTAGATTATGCCCAGCATTATTTACAATGTAGAATCATACCTGTGAATGCACTTTTGAGTCAGTAAGAGTGGAAAACATCTGAGGGTAGAGGGGGAATGGGAAGGCAGTTTTGCTAACAATGTGGATTTGAACTGTCATCCAATATGTCTTTTAGATGGAGCAAAAGCAGGTGGTGCCTCCTTTTAAACCAAATATTTCTGGGGAATTTGGTTTGGACAACTTTGATTCTCAGTTCACTAATGAACCTGTCCAGCTCACTCCAGATGATGAGTAAGTAATTTTATCCATGGAGATATCTTTGAAAAAATTTTGAGACCTTCATTTTTAGTGGCTGTGCACAATATAATCAAATTATAAGGTAATCACTTAAAACCCAGCCATTAAGTTACTGGCTATTTGAATCTTTTCTGCTGCTGTATTTAATAATAACAGCTGCCATGTATTTCCCAATGTGCTTTACATATATGCTTTACCACCAGTGCCTCACTACACCCTTCCCGAGGAAGGTGCTAATTACCAAGGAAGTCGTATCGCCTTCCTTTTCCAGAGGAAGCCAAGGTTCAGAGAGGGGAAGTGACGGTGCAAAGCTGTACAGCTGGCAGAGTAAGGATTCAAAGCCAAGTGTGACTGAAGTTGGTGCTCTGTCCCTGTGCTGCCCATCTCTGTCTGAGCACCAGTTTTTCCTTAAGACATTCTAGAAAGGGAATTGGGCCAAAGAGTTTGACATTTTTTAAAAGTTCTTAATATGTAATGCCAAATTCTTTCTCTCAAGATGACATTAATTTACCAATTGATGTCAACAAGCAGTGATCGGAGGGGGAAAAAACTGTGCTTATATGGCAGCTTTAAAAATATGGGTTAGAATATAAGGTATTTTGAGCAGATGCCTGTCATTACAGATATGATCTCTCTAATCTCAAGGGGACCCTGTTAAGCAATTGTTTTACTTAATTCTTGTTTATTCTTAACCACAGCACCTATTCCAAACTACTACAGTGTTAGAACCCTTGAATACTGCCGGCTTCCATCATTCTGGATGGATTAGCCGATTTTTAACTTGACTACAGGAATTAAGACCTCTCTAGTTGAAACTTTTTGTTTCTTCAATTCCCTTTTGTTTCAGTCATTTTATTGGGGCTCATACAACTCTTATACATCCATTGTGTCAAGCACATTTGTACACTTGCTGCCATCATCATTCGCAAAACATTTTTTTTCCTGCTTGAGCCCTTGGTATCAGTTCATTTTTCCCCCTCCCTCCCCGCCCCTCTCACTTATGAACCCTTCACAAATTATTATTAAACTTGTCATGTCTTATACTTTCTGAAATCTCCCTTCATACACTTTTCTGTTGTCTGTCCCCCGGGGGTGGGGGGGAAGGTTATACGTAGATCTTTGAGATCAGTTCCCCCTTTCTGCCCGACCTTCCCTCCACGCTCCTGGTATCACCACTCTCATCACTGGTCCTGAAGGGTTCATCTGTTCTGGATTCCCTGTCTCCACTTCCTACCGGAACCCATGTACCTGCTCTGGTCCAGCCAGATTTGTCAGGTAGAATCGGAATCATGATGGTGGCGAGTGGTGGTGGTGGTGGGGAAGCATTTGAGAGCCAGGGGAAAGTGGAATGTTTCATCGTTGCTGCACTGCACCCTGACTAGACTGGCTCTCCTCCTCCCTGTTCACTTTCTGTAAGGGGATGTCCAGTTGCCTACAAACGAGTTTTGGGTCCCCACGCCACACTCCCTCTCATTCACAATGATAGGATTTTTTTGTTCTTTGATGCTTGATACCTGATTCCTTCAACACCTCGTGTTCACACACGCTGGTGTGCTTCTTCTGTGTGGGCTTTGTTGCTTCTGAGCTAGATGGCCACTTGTTTAACCTCAAGCCTTTAAGACCCCAGACACTGTATCTTTTGATAGCAGGCACCATCAGCTTTCTTCATCACATTTACTTATACATCCCTTTGTCTTCAGCAATCGTGTCAGGAAGGTGAGTGAGCATCATGGAATGCCAGTGTAGTAGAACAAAGTGTTCATGTGTTGAGGGAATACTTAATGGCCCAATGTCCATCTGCTACCTTAATACTAAACCTATAAATATATGCACATTTATTTTCCCGTCTTCATATGTAAATATATTTACTTATGTAATGCCTCTATTTGAACCTCTATAAATGCCCTTTGCTTCCTAGTTCTTTACTCTATTTCCTTTTACTTTCCTCCTGCCCCGCTATCATGTTCACCCTTATTTGGGTTTCATTAATTCTTCTCAGTTGCATTGCCCTTGATCAAGCCCTACCAGGCTCCTCGCCACCAATTTTGGATCACTTGTTGTTCCCTTGTTCCGTGGGTGTGTTAACACCACTTCCTTTCACCCACCTCCTCCTCTCTCATGTCCCCCAAGAACCATCCGTCTCCTTGTTTTCTCCTCCAGATTGTCTTTCCAGCCTATCTTATCTAGCTAGACCTGCAGAGATAATAATATGCACAAAAACAAGACATAGCAAAAAAAAAAAAAAGCGGGCTGAGCCCCGGTGGCGTAGTGGTTGTGCGCGGGACTGCGGCCCACTGGGACAGAGGTTCAATTCCAGCAGTGGGGCTGGGCCTCCTACTCCCACCACCGAAGAGCAGTGATGCCCAAAAAACTTAAAAAAAAAAACAACAGCAACAAAAAGAAAAGTCTGTAAATAGTTCAAGGTCTGTTTGTTGATCTTTAGGAGTGTTTTCTGGTAGACTCTCATGGTGTGCCATGCCCTGGCCCCAAAGTCTATTTTTGGTATTCCCTGGGGACTTCATTGCTCTGTTCCCCTTGCTGCTCTTTGGCATGCCTTTAGTGTTTTGCCTCAGTGTGGTGGGGTCAGATCAGGGGCAACTCCTGCACTCTCTTTTCCATTGTTGTCAGCTGTAGGACTATGGGTCAGTGAAAGATGTCGTGTCGCATAGTGGGGCTGCCACATGGTCCTCTCTGTGCACTGGCTGCTCTGAGCAGGGATGTTGTCCTCAAGGCTTGGTGGGCCAGGATGCGCTCCACTCTCTCTCTCCCCCTTCATTTGCTCCTGTGAGCTCTGATCAGACACGTCCCTCTCCCTGAGCTGTAGCTTCAGTGCTGTCCTCTGAAGTCAGTTCTTCTGGGGGAGGGGCAGCGGTCCATGTAGTTGGGATTGGGCCTGCCCCTCAGACCGCTCTACTGGTTGCCTGCTTCATGCCCGTTTATTGTATTCACATCTTGGAGCACTGGGCTGAAGTCTGGTCCCTCTTTCCCTGTGGAGAGAACAAACAATACCCACGTTCCCGTTCTCTGTGCAGCCTTGATGTCTTCCTGCTCTTGGGAGACTATCCCTCTGTGTAAGGAGTGCTCCTCCTGCCTGTCTGGATTTGTTTCTGTAATTTCCTGCAGGGTTTCTTTTTGTCCCTTACTACTTTACCTTCTCTAATCTTACACTACACTCTCTCTTCTTCTGTTACACACAGACGCAGGTATCTTTTGTCCTAATTTTGTCCATCTATTTTAGCACCTTCTTGACAACACATTTTTTTCCTCATTTTCCTTTGATTTCTAACTTTAAAAAAGTTATTAGAATGCCAGTAGTAAAAGAAAACTAAATAAGCAATATCCATATTATTTCTGGTTCGGAGACTGTGTACTCTTTTCTTTTGTGATGCTCTCTGTGTTCATAATTTTGTCCACAGGACAGCAAGGCAAGTTGGCATAACATAGCCATCTAAGGTGAAAGTACTTGTGTCTACTTGGTAGAAGAAAGAAAAATGAAGAAAATTTAAAACTAATGAAATCGATTAGTCTAATGGACTAATGGACCATTCCAAATGTTAGTCTCTACAACTCTGAGACCAGAAGAATTAGATGGTGCCTGCCTACCATTACCAACTGCTCTAATAGGGGTCACATTAGAAATTCCCATTGGAATGGAAGGAGAATGTGGAACAGAACTTAAGACATAAGCCAGACTTACTGATTAGACTAAGAGACTGGTAGAATCCCACAAGACTATAACCTTTAGTCACTTTTGTGTAGACATGGACTCACTTCTAAGGCTAAGTTTTCTGCCAAACAATTTGTCCTATCTGGGGAACGCTAACATTAAAGAGGTATACATGCTTCTTCCATTTGTGATCAGTGTGCAGCATTTGCTCAAAGACAAAGTTTAGAAGGTTTAGGAAAGGGTTAAGAATGAGAGATAGGGCTGAGCCCTGGTGGCATAAGTGGTTGAGTGCAGGACTGCAGCCTGTGGGCTTGGCGGTTCAAATCCAGCGGCAGCTCTCAGGAGCAGCACTGGGTAGCGCCCACGACCACCAGAGGCAGTGATGCTCACAAAACACAAAACAAAAACAAAAAAAAGAATGAGAGATAGTGGTAATGTTGGGTTGTTGGTTTTACTACAGGCACTGGTATGAATTAAGATGTTTGAATTGTTGAAGGGAAAATTGATCCACTCCGTAAACCTTCACTTAGTTTACAAAGTTTTTAAAAAGTGGAAAGCAAAGAAAAACTGAATTAAAAGAGAATATTGGGGGCTGAGCCCCAGTGGCGTAAGTGGTTGAGTGTGGGACTGCGGCCCATGGGCTTGGCGGTTCAAATCCAGCGGCGGTTCTCAGGAGCAGTACTGGGTAGTGCCCACGACCACCAGAGGCAGTGATGCGCCGCCCGCCCCCCCCCCAAAAAAAAAAAAAGCAAAAAACAAAACAAAACAAACATAAAAGAAAAAAATTGGGGCGGATCTTAGACTCCTCCAAAATTGTAACTCGAAACTTGAATTTTTCCTTCAGTTCCTTAAACATGAAAAATCTGAAGCATGTTCCTCCCTTTTGGCTAGCTAATTGTAGATCTTTGCACATTTTGTCACACCACTTTTATTTTAATTGATATTTTCAAGCCCCTGTGAAATCTTCTGTGTTCTAGTCAGTGTTCAACTCTCTGAGGGGGCAGCATTTGATTAGGAACTGATGATATTTGAAGAAAGAAGTCCAAACTGCACTGAAGGCATTTGCCAAAAACAACAACAGCATCTTGGAATTGGCAGCATACTCATGGAAATGTTTCAACAAACAAATCTACGGTTGGAAGTGCTCATTCATCTGTGTCAAGAGACTTTCCAACTTGGAAAACCCACCAATATCAAGTTGATTCCAACTCATAGGGATCCAATATAGAGTTTCTGTAAACCTTTACAGGGGCAGTCTCATCTGTCTCTTGGTTCTATCCCAGAGAGAGGTTATCCAACAAAATGTGGAAATCATCACAGTTTCAAGAACCCAAATTTTGCCAAAGATAATTAAAAAAGGGTTGCATGGGACCAATGGTTCCGAAGGGATTTGAGGGGAGGAGGAGGCAGGGAACTACTAGGGAAATTAAAATCAACAATGAGGAGGATGTAGAGATCCTGGGGGTGTTGGAACAACAGCATTCTAATTGAGAGGAATTACTAATAGGCAGAAGAAGGGTCAGCATGATGTTGGGACAGGAGGAAGGTAAAAGGAAACAGGAAAGATCTGGAAAGCAAAGCTAGAGGTGTAAGCATAGGTGTGTACATATGTAAAGATATTAATTCATAAAGATAGAGGTATACTTACTTGGCAGGGGAGATACCATGATCACGAAGGTGGTTTTCCTAGGGCAAGGCTTATCCATTGCACTCCAGATATGCTAACTTGCAATTTCCCCATATGTGGGAAACTCAACTGCATAATTTGTGGTGGTGCAGGACTGCATTTGCGCTCTCCTCTTGTTAGTACTAAAAAAGAGAGAGAGAGGTTTTGACCTTTGTACATATATTTATATGGCAATACATTGAGGAAGGAGATGGTCATTGGGTCTCTGCTCAAGCCTTTCCTCAAACCAAGATCACTTTGTTGTAACAACCTGGCATTGTGTGATGGTCATCCTCTTACCATGATCGCTGAAGACAAAATGGGTGCACAAGCAAATGTGGTGAAGAAAGCCGATGGTGCCCAGCTATCAAAAGATGGAGCACCTGGAGTCTTAAAGGCTTGAAGTTAAACAAGTGGCCATCTAGTAAAGAAGCAACAAGTCCACGTGGTGGAATCATACCAGCCTATGTAATCAAGAGGTGTTGATGGGATCAGATAAGAGGTGTCAGAAGACTCAAACAAAAACATATATTGAGAATGAGAGGGGCCAGAGCAGAGACCCAAAACCCATCAGTAGACAGTGAGAGATCCCCTCACAGAAGGATTGCAAGGAAGAGAGTAGTCAACTAGAGTGCAATATAGCTCCGTTGAAACACACACTATACCTCTGGTTCCTTGAGGCTTCCTCACCCCCCTCCCCACCTCCCACTATCATGACCCCAGTCCTGCCTTTCCGTTCTGGCAAGACGGGATCACGTACACATGAGATAAGATCTCATGATATAGAGAATCCAGGTCAGCCAAAAACCTTGGGAACAGACATGGAAACAGCAACATCAGGAGGGTAAGAGGAGGTAGGGAGAAAAAGGCAGGAAGGGGAACCGATCACAATGATTGACTCAACCACCCACAAACACACCCCAGGGAGAGGAACAACAGACACCATGGGGGAAGGGAGAGCATGGTTGGTGTAAGATCTGAAAATAATAGTCATTAATTAAGGGGCCAGTGGAAAAAGTTGATACCAAGGAATCAAATAGAAAGTAAATGTTTGAAAAATGATGATGGCAACATGATACAATTGATATATGAATTTTTATCAGAACTATAAGAGCCCCAATAAAATGATCTTTAAAAAAAAAGGTGGGGGGGCTGCACCCATATATCAATAGGGAGCTGTCAGATATTCAAGCTAGATCCTTTTGCCAACATGGCATGGGAGATAACATTGTGGATGTCAGATGGATCTTGGATGAAAGAGAAAGGGAGATACTTACTTAGGTGAATCATGATAAATTATGAATCACATTGTGAAAAATAAGAATTCTAGGACATGAGTTTGTGCTCACGCAGAAGCTGTGCAGACCAAAAAGCAGTCTCTTGACCAAAACAAGGGACTCCTGCAGTGTTTAAATCTGGACAGGTGTGTTTTCCCACACTTACTCAGTTTATGTGCTGGATCATAGGAAGGAAAACATCATGTCAGGCTCAGTACCAACGTCCTCATCAACAGCATTGAGAACAGTGTTCTGTGCATAGATGGCACAGCCTTTTTTGCTGAAACCCTCAATGACATTGAGAGTGACTGCAACAGTGGGCTCAAACATGGCAGTGGTGTTACGATGGCACAGGACTGAGCAGTGTTTTGTACTTTGTGCACAGGAGTGCTGTGAGTTGTCACCTATACACATCAGCAACACATCTGTCAAACTTTTAGAGAGGCACCACATAAATTCGCTTACTTTCTTACTGCCACCATTTTTCCTCTTGAAAGTTCATTCTGCTTATTCAACTTTTGATTATTGAATGGACTTCCTAAGATCTAAATTTACAAGCATTTTTTTTTTTTATTCTCATCTCCTTTGGTGTCGGTAATGCATTTGGCACTCGGGGTTCTGCTGTCCGTGGCTGTGCCTCACCTTTACGTTTACAATCATCTTTCTCTCCGTCTCTGAGACCAGGATGCTTCTTGGTTTTGTTCACGACAGCCTTCTCTCCCTGAGGCACATTCTGTCCCGTGGCGATTTGTAGATACTGTCCCGTCCAAAATAGTGTAGATACTGTCTTAACCAGCAAATCGTTACTGAGCCAAAGGTACCATGTGGGGTACCGGACACACCAATCTTACAAAAATCTTACTGTCCAGTAGAGGAGAGAGATTGGTACCATATTTAACATATGGAATATTGAAAACAAACCAAAATTATTACTGTCACATCGATTTTGACTTATCACTACTCCGTATGACAGTAGCACAGTCCCATACAGTCTCTAAGGTTGTAATCTTTATGCAAATAGACCACCACATCTTTGGTAACCGGTAGAGCACTTTAACCACTTCGTCATCTGGGTTCCTGGTATTGCAAAGAGCACTGGATTTAATCAAAATTAGGACTTTGAATCCCAACTCTCTGACTTAACTGGATAACTTCTGGTGTCAAATGCATACCCTCTTTGGTCCTGTTTTTAAATTTCCTCCCTTGAAAGGTTGCTGAGCAGAGTCAATGTGAGATGGCTTCGAAAGTATGGCGCCCCCTTCCTGGTCACTCCCAAAGTGCATTTCCACCTGCTTGCTTAACATCTCCCATGTTTATCAGACAAGCACCTCACATGCCATATTTCTAAAGTCAAAATAGTGACCTTTTATAATCTCTCCTGAGACTTCTCTTAGTAAATTCCTTGTCATTTTTCTTTTCTTTCCTGTTTCTTTTCATGGACTACCGTTTAACTGCCATAAATCCCTAGAATACAACCCCAGAGTCCTAACTGATTTCCTCTAATCCTCTTTGCAGCCTATTTGGCACGTCTCAGAGATAACACTTAACTTCTAGAGCTCCTTTACCCAGAAGCCTTCGCTAACTCCTCCAGTGCCAATCAGACACAATCTATCATTGGACTGGCGTTCTAGCCAAGACTCTCAGTGTGCTCTGACTTGAGCGCAGCTGCTCAGCAGCCTCCGGTACCCAGGGTTTCCTGATCGCTCGCTGCTGTTACTTTTGCTGGTGCTGTGTCCCCTGGTTCCCTCCATCATTTCCCCATCTCTCAGAGTCACCTGAAATTCAGTCTCAGGGATTGAGTTGAAATCGTGTAAACATTCCTGGCTTCTTTGATCTCACCATTACCTACCTTTCCAATCTTGTTTGCCACTTGACAACCTTCTAATCCTGTGTGCCAATTCCAATAAGTTACAGCACCTGTATGTGTTATCTAGAAATAGCCCAAGTGAGTGGCTTTCACAAACAGATTTATACTCTCCCAGTTAGAAGACTAGACAATTCAGCATGCGGGCTCCAGGCGAGGCATTCTCTGTCTGCTCTGGGGAAAGGTCTGCCTCTCTTCGCCATCTGTGGGCTTGGCGTTCTTGGAAATTTGCACGTGACTTGACATCAGCCTTCCTGTAGGTCTGGATGATTCTTAGTTCAGACCCTGGGTCCAGAAGGCTGTCCATAGCCTTTCTTTCTTGATGATCGTTGTTCCCTCCTTCTCCTCACTTGGTTTCTTTTGGTCCCTTGTAATATATCAGCTGAGGCAAGCCTGACCACAGGAAACTCCCCTCTAATAGAGCTGGACCCAAATTGGGGGTATTACATCCCATCCCAATCCTGTCTTCCTAACATAGCATACATAACCCAGTGCTGATTGACATAACCTAACCCTTCCTCATTAAGGACTCCTGGGGGTCCTGTGAGCTAGGCCTCAGGCTGCAGTTCAAATCCATCAGTTGCTCTGCAGGAGCTTTCGAGGCTGAAAAGCCCTCCCCAGACAGTGTTGCTGTGAGTTCGATTGACTCGATGGCATTGGGTTGGTTCTTTTGGTGGCCTTAGTTCTGTCAGGATGTACAGCACATCACAATCTGGATATAATCTAATTATATCAGATTATAAAATCGATGGCCATGGCGTAATACTGGGAGTCATGGTCTTGCCAAACTGATACACATTTTTAGAGGACACAATTTAATCCACGACATTCTACTGTCCCGCACAGACACCCCCCCCCCCAAGTGCAGTTCCTTTCCACATGCAGAACATATTTATCACATCTCAAATCTCCTTCAATTACAACATGTCCTCTTCTGAATCATCTAAATCAAATATGGATATATTTCAACTTGTGCCAAAATTCCTCCTGTAATGTGAGCCCGTGAAATCTGAATTACAAGTTATCTCCCATCTCTAATGTGCAATGTGGAGCAAGCACAAGGCAGACATTGCCTTTACACTTGGGAAAAATTAGAAGGAAAGAAGGGATAATGGGTAGCAGGCATGTCCAAAGCCTAGTAGAACCATTTGCATTAGCGCTTAAGGTCTAAAAGTAATTGAGCGTTGGCCATTGCATTCTGGATGGAGGCCCCTCAGCCTGGGGCTTCAGTTCTGCCTCCCAGACCTACTAGATTGACAATCCAGCTTTGGACAGCTCCGTTTTCCTAGTCCAATTAAGTGATGACCCCGTCCTTGCCCCAGGCGCATTCTGTTCTTCTGCCCCTTCAGCTTGGCAGTCTGCCCCTTCAGCTTTGGGCAGTGGCCCTTGGTTCCTTCCCCCAGCACCTGTGAACAGCATCCCCACAGTCCAGAACCAAGTTGGTCAAGATCTGACTCTTTGAAAGCTGTTAGGCCATGGCTTAACCTTCTCAAACCCCAGAGTTGATGGCCCTAACCTTTGAGAGTTCTACTTTTCATGTTGTCTGTTCAGCTTCTGCTTCCTGTACCTTTGTCTCTCTGCCCCACAGCCCTCCTGTGTCTTGGGCAAGCCCTATTCAAGCACATGCCACAGAGTTTTACCACTCTGCCAGTGAGTGCGCATAGGGACTCCACTTTGCTATTGAGCCTTGCCCAACAGGCACTTGGCTCTCTGTGCCATGATTCTGGCTCTGCCATGCTCCGGAAGGCATCTTGCTCTGCCAGCAGGCGGCCTGGCCAGAGTGCTCAGTGGTTGGAAGTCTACCACACGGTCTCCTAAGGCTCCCTCATGTTGCTCCCTGTGCTGCTGTGTCTGTGTCACTCTTCTCTATCTCGCCACCTTTAGCACTGAAGCTTTCTCCCTCTGTGTCCTGGGTCCCGGACGCTCCCTCCACAGAGACCCCGGGTCTGAAGCTTGTGCTCTCGTAGCTCTTCTTTCTTGGTGGTGCTTTGTCTTGCCTTTGGCTGTGAGATCAACGGTCATCAGGCCGCACCCCAGGGAAGCTCTCCTTACATCATATCAGGGCGAGAACTTGAGTAAATGTTGCATCCCATCCTGTTCCTGCCTCATAACATAACAAACACATCCAATCCTATTGTATTAACTATGGAGGTCAGGATTTACAGCCTATCACAAAATGGAGACCAATTATTATTTTTTTAATCACAAAATTGAGAACAGCCACAATTGAGAACAGGGGAACAAGCTGAGACATTTTCAGGGGATGTGGCATAGTTCAATGCATGACATTGCCTTTCCCCAGACCTACCATAATCTTTCATAATTCTCTCTAGAAAATGGGGGCTGAATGCTGGCTTCTTTGCTCTCTCAACTTGGGAATCACTCCTTTCTTTAGAGCTGTGGTTAGAACAAAGCTTATTTGGCCTTAACGAAATTTAGCATGTGGTGCTTTCTCTTACAGTTTATGACTTACGTTTTCTCTTTTTTGAAGGGAGGGTCTATATCCCCTATAACTTTATGTTCTGCAGTATGGCACATGTTTGAGTGTTAAAATATTAGGTACAACTCCACACTTATTTTATATTAAACTAGAAACCCCATGTAACCGAATGCTAGCTTCTCCACTTCCTGTGACCAGTGTCTCCCTGTGGTGTTTCCTTATTCCAGGTCTCTCAGTGTACTTGTTCCTATTGCCTTTTCCTTTTGGCTAACTTCTGGGCCTTCTCCTCACCATCTTCCATCTGGCTGTTGAGGTGACTACTAAATTGAATGATAATTCAGACCTGGGTGCTCACTTTCAATTAAGAATATTGTTCAGGTCAAAAGTTAAGATTAAGTGGGTTGTTGACAACATGTGTCTTTTTAATTTCCCAAGCTTGCTTGTGATACTGTCTTTTTAAAATTTTTAGTACATTTTATTCTTGACTCCTTTAGAAAATATTTTGAGACTAACCTAACAACTTGCAGTATTTCCCTTGTAGTTTAAAATATGATTAGCTTTCTTGTTTGTTGTTTAATCTTAGTTTATCATTTAAGTAAAAGGCTAAAGCCATTGTGACTATGAAAATTAAGCTACTATTTTTCTTTCCACAGTGACATTGTGAGGAAGATTGACCAGTCTGAATTTGAAGGTTTTGAGTATATAAATCCTCTCTTGATGTCTGCAGAAGAATGTGTCTGATCCTCATTTGCCAACTATGCATTTTGCTTGCGATGCCATTTAATGCATGGATAAACATGTTACCAGCTTGAAGACAATGATAGAGATTTAAAGTCTAACCATCTTATATTTGCCACCCATGAAAAAGCACTGAGTGTCTTTCTTATTGACTGTCAGGGTCCGGGTCAATTATTGCATCTAAGTTTAACTACAAAAAGAAGATGGGAGAAACACTAGTTTCCAGACAATCAGTAATAACAAAATTAACTTGTACTAGTTCTTTAGTGACCTGCTTCAGAATGATGACGTTCTCTCCATTGCTTCAATGCTCTCCTGGCCACTGCCGTGAAAGAGAGTATCTGTAGTAGTGGAATTATATCAGGCCTCCAACAATTTCGGTCATTAAATGCTTAAATTTGGCATAAATGATTAATTCAAAAGACACTTCTTTTTATGTTACCTATTATTTTCTAGTTCTCTATGTTTAAAGCTTCTGCTGGAAGTGTGTCATTACCCTTGGTAATTAAGTGATTGATTTTAAGACAGCCAGTTGTTAAATTGATCCTAAGAAGTGTTGCTTGCATAGGACTGGAGAACCCAGATTCTTCTAGGGTAAAGACTAGACACACTGTAATAAGAATCGGATCCTTAGCTATTTTAAGACGCTAGCAAGAGTGATTTTTTTAAAAAGTATGTTAAGGGGGTAGTTTCTGAGCGTGTTCCTTTAGCAGAACTATAACTGGAAAATTGACAAATGTGTAGCTCACAGGTCTCAGGAAAGTGTCTCAGTGTAATGGAAAGAAAAAAACAAATTTAAAACAGATGCAGAAAAATATAATGGTACTATTTATTTCTTATTGGAAAATAAATTTCACAGTTGCTCTACCTGACAAGATTTAAATAATAATGAGCCACTTGCTACCAAGCTTTTAAAAGCATTCATTTATACAGTGGAGGCAGAACAATATTTTTTCTTGTAATTTAATATTCAAGAAAGTAAATTATCTTTCGAGTAAAGTATCTAACTATACTTGTCTCTCCCTGGCCCCCTCCTCAAACCACATTGGTTATACTTTGAATCCTGTCTATGAGGTTTTAATTGAAATCCAAGAAAAATCATAAAATAAACATGAATAAATGTTCAGGACACACACACATCTCAGTTCCAGCTCCTTAAGGGAGTGTTTGTGAAGTGTAGGTAGCACGTGGACTAGAGTGGAATACATTTCAGGATCAGATTGCTTTAGATTATGTTTATAAATATTAGTGTTTAACATTTTATTTAAAATGATGCCAAGTATAGCATCCTTCTGTTCTTTTTTTTTTTTTTTTGGGGGGGGGGGGGAGGGGATGACTGCCCTGTGGTGGTGGGAGTAGGAGGCCCAGCCTTTGCCTCTGTGGAACCGCTGCTGGAATTGAACCTCTATCCCAGTGGGCTGCAGTCCCGCGCACAACCACTACGCCACCGGGGCTCAGCCCCCTTCTGTTCTTTATTTTAATTTCTTTTTAAATGAAAAGGGATTTAAACAAGTGTGATCACCTAAATTACTTACAGTTGATCAATCTTAGTAAAATTAAAATTTAGGGACTGCTCTCTAGACTTAAATTGAGAATGATTTTAAAATGATGGGCATTTAATGAATTTTCTTTTGGGGGAGTTAAATTTTGTTAGAAATGTAAGGTCCCCAGTTTCTGGCCATATTTTCTCATTTCTTCAAATAACTAGTTGTGAAAACTTCAAAGGAGAATGTTTATTATTACATGTTCATTTGAGAGGTATGCCATGTTTCTGTTCACACCTGGAACTTGTCTAGAAACATGAAGCAGTATTCACTTCACATCATAGACATCTGTCAGAAGTACGTCTCTGATCTGGCTGTTAAGTGACGCTGTTTCTCCCAGGGCATTGCATCTCTAACTTTCAAATGTGGAGGGAGTCCCTTGGGCGTTTGCTCACAGAGCATATCGCTGGGCCCGTGTTACAATGCCATTGCGCCTTTTAACTTCATTTTAGGAAACACTTTGTAGAATTTTTTTTTTGATCCTGCTATTAATATTTGCATATTGGTGATAAAAAAATTTGAGGGAGAAGTGGCGAGTTATTATTTTACCCACAATTGTAAGCTGATTTTGAATGAATGACATCTTTAAGTTAGATATCTTCTCAAGCAAAAGAAAAAATCAGTTTTCTACTGATGATCTAATGTTACCCCGATGAACATTTTTCTATGATGAGGTTTTAAAACATTCTTCAGGTTGGATTTTTGTTTTCTGATTTTTTTAATAAGATTTAATATGTATATTTTATACAGAATTACATTACAAGTAATGTTCATTGTCTTCTGTTTTTGTAGTCTTTACGTGCCATGTCAATGCTATATATTCTAGTAGACATTCTCATAACAGACTACCAGGGGAGTAAGGCAGTGTGATGATGATCAGAATGGTTAGAATTTGGGTGTTCTAAGGGAAAAAAGTGTATTTTGCATAAGCATGATACTTGTGGTCAGAACATTTTATGTATACACAGCCTGGATTTGATACCGGGTATTGTGCTTATTCCATGCCGGTACATTTTCTTTTTTAAGTTTGTTTTGTTTTGTAATGTACAATACTGCCTTGGTTATCATATTGTAATCTGTATTTGCATTTTTTTTACTTTAAAATCTTTAAATAAAACATTTAATAACCATCTAGATTGAGTGTTCAGAAATTTGTCAAGGAATAAAAATAAAATTATATTGAAACTTTTAGGAAGAAGTCTGAAAAAGAAAAAGTGAAATTTTTAGAGTTCAGAAATTTGGGGTACTCCCAGTAGTTTGCAGTAAGTAGTTCTAGTAGTTTGGATGTTACATTGCAGTCATTCACTCATAAATTAATTATTTTTTTGTTTGTTTGTTTTTTGGGCCTCACTGCCCTCTGTTGGTGGGAGTAGGAGGTCCAGCCTTCCTGCTGGACTTGAACCTCCAACCCAGTGGGCCGCAGTCCCACACACAACCACTACGCCACCGGGGCTCAGCCCCCAAATTAATTATTATTTTTTTAATTATTTTTTTTATAGGCATCACTGCCCTCAGGTGGTGAGAGTAGGAGGCCCAGCCTTTGCTCCTGGGAGCCGGAATTGAACCTCCATCCCAGTGGGCCGCAGTCCCGCGCACAACCACTACGCCACCGGGGCTCAGCCCCAAATTAATTATTTTTAACCTTACCTTTTCACGCATCTCTTCTGGTGGTAAATCAGCTAAACACATCATTTTAGCTTGTTTTAAAACCAGAGCTAATTGAAGCCATTTCAGAACAGATTATTTCTAAATCAGTCTGTGCAGCTATCTGTTCTATTCTAGAGTTCTAAAACTCTCTTGCACCTAGTGTCTAGAAGTAAACAGTGCGACTCTGGAGGTTTGTACAGACGGTCTTATTTACCGCAATCTTCTCTTTCCTAGGGGAAGCGAACTAAAGTACCTTTATTTTCCCTTTAATTGACCCATCAGTGAGCAAGGGTCTAGCGAGAGTTGTGTCACCTGTTACTTGAGCCTGACTCCTGTTTAACATGAAGTGCTACTCAGGCTTCCTCTACCAAGGCAACAGTGCGGTTGCTTTCTCTCTCAGAAGTCCCAAAGCAAAACTTGAGAGAGTAGTTTGAAGCCTGGAGGAAAGTGTGTTCAGGTGGTTAGTCATTGGGCACCCAGTTTCTACCTGGAGTTCACCGATGGCTTCGGAATGATTCTCTCTTAGGCAACTCTACTCTGTGACCTCCGGGATCTGTCATTAAATCCTAGCTTCACGTCTGTCCTCGAATGTTACTGCTCCTGCCTGCTCGGCGTCATTGAGTCAGCCCCAACTCGCAGGGATCCTCGGTACAGCAGAGGGCAGACCCTCCTGTCCAGGTGTTAGTTTGGAAGAGTTGTGTCTTAAATCCGGCTTGAGTTTATTGTATGTCTGTGTATATCATCTCTTTAGGATATATCTCCCTGAGATTACAGTGAACAAAACCTAAAAAACCCTACGTTCTTTTCCTAGTACTGAGGTCTGAAAATTACAGAGCTGGGGCAGGAGAGCGAATGCAAGTCTATCTGCTTCGCCACCACCAGGGGCCAGTCTCTTGCTATGATAAAGATCAGCGTTACCAGACTCCATAGCCCTGTGTACGTGATAGACCAGTTACCAAGAGGTTCCATGATTTTTATCAGCCTGACCTTGAGTATTAGGATTTTCCAAAAGTATTGGAGAAAATCCGTATGCCTTTTGAACTGCTCTTCTGAAGGAAATCCCAGCTATATTATCTGGGGGGGTTCAGCAACTTTACATAGAATTGCTTTGCCTTTTTTTAGCCATTTTGGCAGATAGAACATCTATATTCATTCAACACAAGTTAGGGGAGTTCCCCCCACCCCGGGGGGGCAAAAAGCACTGGGATCCACCAAGCAAGAGTTTAGACTTGGCATGTTTCGTGCTTTCTCAAGGCCCTTCTACGTTTTTGAAGGACACCTTTAGTTGAAAATGATACCAGCATCAGTATTGATCACTGAGGTCGCATATGAAGGAATTCAATGAGAATTTAAAGAATTGTTCCCATTCTACATTTGTGCACTTTGTTTATCAAAATGTCGGATATTAAAGCTGTGGTTTCATGGGTAAGGCATTGAGTGGCTGATTATACAGCACTGACTGTACTAAATGACATTGAATTGCTCATCTCAAAGCATGAACTTGAGATGTTTACCTCAAAAGAAAATAGTGACATTCACAGATTTAATCCACAAATGTTTGCTAACTGCTCCCATTGCCCTTTAAAAACATGATCTTAGGCTTTTGACTATGCTGCTGTTTTTCAAACACTAATAAACACTGGAGGGAAGTAGATGAAAATGACCAGTTTGTCAAAGAAAGGCATTTTCTTGCCATTCCCACTGAAAATGTCTTCCTCCTGCTTTAATTCTAGGCAGTTATTTACTTCATTGCCCAAAATAACTGATTGTACAATGTGCCGTAAATTGCATCAAACAACCTCACACCTTCACAGGTTTTTTCATCAACAACTTTTTTAGAGTTGTTGTGTTGTTGATACCACTTTATAATCTACATTGTAACTTGGTAGTAACTACAGGGTGGGAAAGAGGCCCATTTACAAAACACCCTGGAAGTCCAAGAATTTTCTCTCTTTTTTCTTCCATTTTGAAATGGAAAAGGACACTTTCCCTTACTTTTGTAGCGAGGCCTTCTTCTCAGCAATGGCCGTAGAATGCAAGCTCCGCACAGCCAGCACTCCGTGTTCTGTCCGTCCAAACCTTACCTGTGCATGACAGTAGCCGGTGCTGGTGGAAAGGGGCTCGGCATGTTGACCACCTTGTTGCGTTTACTCTGAACGTGCTCGTGACAACGATTTTTCAAGTTGGTCAGAAGGTCAGCTGTGTCCATTTAAAATCCTGGCTTCTGGGCTGAGCCCCGGTGGCGTAGTGGTTATGCGCGGGACTGCGGCCCACTGGGTCGGAGGTTCAATTCCAGCAGTGGGGCTGGGCCTCCAACTACCACCACCGGAGAGCAGTGATGCCCCTCCCAAAAAAACAAAAACAAAAAACCAAAATAAAATACTGGCTTCTGAGCCTTACACAGGGTCTATGGAATGGGACCTGCCATTGGAGCCTCAAGCTAGAGTCAAACTTGAAGAACCACTGCCTTTCGTCTTAACACAAGTTATGTAAAATTTGCCCTAGACAATCTCCCTTTGAGAAAATATCTTTCAAATACAAACCACACAGCGAGTGTACTCCCCCCCCCCACTGAGTCAATGATTTTTAGTTACCAAAAAGAAAACTAAAACAAAAACCCACACAATAATGGTTAGTTGGTTTCTTAATGGGCCATTTTTTCAACGCCATCTGGCCTACCCTTTGATGATGATCCCGGGAGGTGTGTCCACGCCGTCAGTGCCTTTTCTGCACCTCTTTCTCACTGCCAGCCTTCTTCCGTGACACGAGACGCGCATCTACCTCCCAACCATACCCGTTCACACTGCACCTCTGCAACTTTGGAAATGATCTGTCTGCATTCCCCACTGGGCCTCTCAGTTTCATACACGACGTCCTCAGCCCTGCTACTTCTGCATCCTGTTGTTCAGGGCTCAAGCCCCTCCCCTCTTATCCCTAGGAGATACTCTTGATTGGACAGCCTAAGACCCCTCAAATGCCCAGAACTGTGTGGTAGCCCATCAGGAACCATTCTCCACCATGGCTGAGCCTGGAGGGTATTACGCTGAGAAATTTGTCAATGGGAGTAAGATCAATATTGTCAAATGTCAAATACATTCATGGATATGTTTCAGCAAAGGTAAATATCCATGTACAAATAGTATGTTAACTCTATCCATGGCTGTTGCGGTGGCGTGAACAGGGAGCAAAGCTATGAAAGCTTCTTAGACGTAACCAGGCACCTGAAGGGATTAAGTTGCTAGACCGGAGGGCACCACGATCAGTTGGCATAATCTAGTTAATAGAGCCAATGCAGCTTTGGTGAGCAGCCACTAGGATCTGATCTCCCGCCTCTCTGGAATAAAGAATGAAGCACATTGAAAACAATTAGTCCAGTGGAGTACTCGACCCATAAGCATTAGCCCCTGTGATCCGAAAACCAGAACAATGATTTAGTGCCCCACTAAAGGGCAGGAATCGTGTTAGGACAGTGGTGCTCAACCTGTGGGCTTCAACCCCTTTAGGAGTCGAACAATCTTTCCACAGGAGTCCCCTGACTCCTAACTGGCAACATTACAGTCATGAAACAGCCACAAACTAATTTTATGCGCGGGGGGTGCGGGGGGAGCTTACCACAACGGAGGAACTGCATGAAAGGGTCAGGGCATAGAAGGTCGTGGAGGGAGTAGGAGAAGAATGTGAACCCAAACTCAAAATCACAAGAGAGAGCAGGCTGACGGGCCAGATAAAAACTGGAGGAACCTGATCTTTCGTTAGCCTTCAAGCTTGGAAAGGAACTCACTCTCGTGGGTTAGTGTTCAACTAATCATCCGGTCTCAAAGAGGAACCCAAACACGACTGAGGCACAGCCGGCGAGGAGCCAGCCACCTGAGGTCACAGGGCAGCGTTTACCCGAGAATAAAGGTCAGAGGGTTAGGTAAGGAAGAGTGAGGGCAGGCCACACGGAGAGGAATTGGGATAAGTGAGGTTCTATCCAGTGGATTACAACGAATGAGATAAAACAAATGTGTATGTATGAAGGGCTAACTCCCAAACTAATGATCTGCTCTGTAAACCTTCACCCAATTCACAATATTTTTAAAAAATAAAAACAGTGAGAAAGCACAGGACGTTGTTGATTTCTGGAAACAAGCTCTCCTCCTCAAAAAACGCATGCATCACTAATCCCCAGCTGGCTGGGACTAGTGCTTTTAGTCAATGTGGGCCTGGCTGTCCCCATTAGCTGGTGACCTGGGGCGAGCCCACAAGGAGTGCCTGTAGGAATTTAGGTTTCCTAATACTCTCATTCTCATTTTACCCTGTTCTTGCTCTTTCCAAACTTAACCCTTCCCTTGTGCCTTCCCTCCTAGCTCCTTAATGCCACCTCCAAAGTCTTACTCCATCTCCTCCACAGAAGAATGTTTCTTTGCAGCTTACGTAGATAGGCCATTTTGGCATAAGCCATACTCTGGGTTATTCCATTTCATTTCAAGATGTTCTAGAAACGTTTCGTTGCCCTAAGGCCTCCTGCCATTAAAGTGAACCAGGCACCTTGTCTCTCAGCTCCTTTTTAAAAAAGTTTGTTTATTTATTTTTGTGATTTTTTCCCCCCAATGATTCTATTGGGGGCTCGTACAGCTCTTATAACATTCAATACATCATTTGTATCAAGCATATTTGTACACACGTTGCCATATTCATTTCCAAATATTTTCCACTTGAGCTCCTGTCCCTTTTTTTTTAATGAATCATTTTATTGGGGGCTCATACAACTCCCCTCACGATCCATACATACATCAATTGTATGCAGGCCACATTTGCACACTCGTTGCCGTCATCACTCTCAAAACATCTTCCCTTCACTTAGACCCCCAGTACCAGCTTCCCATATTTCCCTTCCCTCCCTCCTTCCCGTCCCCCATGAACACTTAATAGTTTACAAATTGTTACTCCTTTTTCATACCATACACTGTTCAATGTGTCCCTTCACTCACTTCCTTGTTGTCCGTGCCCCAGAGAGGAGGCTATATGTAGATCTCTAAAATTGGTTTCGCCTTTCTATTCTACCACCCCTCACCCTCCCAGTATCACCACTCCCACCACTAGTCCTGAGGGATCATCTATCCTAAATTCCCCATGTTTCCGACTCCAGTGTACGTCCCCTGGTCTAGCTGGATTTGTCTGATAGAATTGGGATCATGATAGTCGGTGGGAAGAAGCATTTGGGAACTAGAGGGAAGTTGCATATTTCATCGAAGAACGGTTTATTTTAAAACTTGACTTTGTTGCAATGTGCATGCATTCATGACACCTCCATGTTAACAACAGGAGCATTCTCCAGAGTGGCTTGATTCCCCCTAGAGAATTATTATTTCCTCACCATTGCTATCATCTCCCTGCACCCTAAAGTTCTCATGTGAACTCCCACAGACATTTGAACTGCTACAGAAAGGTCTTTGTAAGAGCAAATCGGGCTCCTCCTTTCTCCTCAGTCTTCACTCTCCACACCTGTCCCCATTGACGGATGTCACCATAGGCCACTCGACGCCTGTCACCCTCTTCTTCCTTCCTCCGTTGGGCACCGCAGTTCCTTCAGGAAGATGTGTCATCGCTGCACCGTCTTTGCTTCCTTTTCAACACCTTTCACCGTGTGTAATTATGTATTTGGTGGTTTATTTGATTGTTGTCTGTCACCTCCACCAATCTGTACATTCCTCAGGGACTTGGGCTGACGCAGATTGTATCCACTGCTGCAGGCCCAGAACCTGGAGCGAGCCTTGGTACACAGTAGACGTGCTAGAAAACGTTTCTTCCCAGAACCAAGACTGAAGTGACTAAGCAGACGGGAACCCTGCACAGCTCCCGGTTCCTGCTGTCACCACGAGGTGAGGTGAGCAGGGATTTTCCATCAGCCCAGTTGAAATGGGGCTCAGTAAGCAGTGTTTTCGGGAGACCACCCAGCTGCTTCCTTCTGCTTTGGTAAAGTTCAGAACAGGGTCCAAGGGAGAGAGATTATACTCTCTTACTTTACCGAGAGTGCTGCTGACTTAGGGGGTTGGGAGGCGGGGAAGGATGGGAAGGTGAGTCATTCTGGGGCTTTGTGAGATTCCCCAGTACGGGTATAAATGGAAGCTCTTTGAGAAAGTGCCCAATTACTCAGAAAATACCTGGAAATCAAAGTGGGGGGAGGGACTCCTGATGGGCCCGGCGTGTAGCTTGGGACCCATGCTGGTTGGTGGTAGTTTTCTGCCTTGTTTTGCAAGGAGGATTCAGTGTATGGACTTAAGGCGAATCCTCTTGAAAACCCTCAATGGCAGCAAGCATTTGTACTTAAAAGATGGATGGGTTGTCGGAGATAGTCAACAGACCCCAGGAGTCAAGCACAGTGAATGTGGGGGGGCCTGTCTGAGGAAGTACCAATCAGGAAATGCAAGCCATCATCCCCCTTCCCTGCCACCTGCAAGGAACCACTGAGGCTATGGAGAGAACTTCTGAAAATGTGCTCATTCTTTTTGGCCTTCGGGGGAAGACTTCATTTTCTTTCCCCCAGGGGAGAGGAAAGGACGACCCAGACATATGCTGTCTAACCCAGTACCAGGATCATTCTAGATGGTCCCTTTGGTGAGCCCTCTGGAAGTGTGTCAGGTGCTGATTGTGGGACAAGATTGAGGAACGGGCTATTCCCAAAGCTCTTCCCAAGCAGTATTCACAGCATGCAGGAGAATCATCGCTGCGTTCAGGGCTCCACCCCCATGGGGTGACACGCTATAAGGATTGGGGTGGGGGGATGGGAGAGGGACTCTGCACTGTCACAGCTGCAGGCTCGAGTGCGCTTCCTCAGGTGCTCCCTGAGCTAACAGATGCACCCCCTCAAAATGCCCCTTCCTCTGAGTGCTCCCACCGCAAAAGACCCTCTCCCACAGCCCCCTTGCCTGTCTGCTTCACTGCAGGAGACTCGCTCGCCTTCTGCCACAAGCTTGGAAGTTGGAGTGCCCCCAGGGGGACCTCAGCAAGCACAACACCTGGGATCCACCTCCACAAACCCACGGGGCACAGTCCTTGGGGACCCACGCGAGCCACCAGAGTCTGAACGCACTCCAAGGTCACCAGCCTCATAGCTCTTCCCGACCCATGCCTTGACTGCCACAGCAGAGAGGGCTGGCTCGTCTGGGACAGGAAAACACGAAGCCCATCCTGCTTTGATTTTCTGCTGGTTATTTGTGTTTTTCTTTTTAAGTCGACTGCTCTTTTTTTTTTTTTAATCATTTTATTAGGGGCTCATACTGCTCCTATCACCATCCATCCATCCATGCATCCATGCATCAAGCACATTTGTGCATAGCTTGTATCATTTTCTTTCTTTTTTTTTTTTTAGGCATCACTGCCCTGGTGGTGGGAGTAGGAGGCTCAGCCTTTGCTCCTGGGGGCCGGAATTGAACCTCCATCCCAGTGGGCCGCAGTCCCGTGCACAACCACTACGCCACCGGGGCTCAACCCTAGCTTGTATCATTTTTAAAACATTTTCTTTTTACATGAGCCTTTGGCATCAGTTCCTCATTTTCCCTTCCCCCCTCCCTCATGAACTCTTGATCATTTATAAATTATGATTATTTTTTCATGTCTCCCTTCACCCACTTTTCTGTTGTCCCACTGGGAGGGGATTATATGTCAATCTGTGATTGGTTTCTCCTTTCTCCCCCCATCTTTCTTTTCCTCCTGGTTACGCTTCTCTCATTACGGATCCTGAGGGGGTTTCCTGCCCTGGATTCCCTGTGTTTCCATAAGTTGACCACTCTTAAATCTCACTGTTCTAGAGGCAATTTCTAGCCCATAGCTACCCTGGAAGATGGACTAGGCAGCGCTATGGGAGTCAGGCTTTTTTTTTTTTTGCTGTTTTCTGTTTTTATCATTTCATTGGGGGCTCATACAGCTCTTATCTCAAGCCATCCAGCCATCCATTGTATCAAGCACATTGGTACGTATGTTGCCATCATCATTTTCAAACATTTTTTTCTACTTGGTATCAGCTCCTCATTTTCTTTCCAGATCCAGACCGCCCATCTTTCTCCCATGGAGTGGCTGGTGGCTTTGAACTGCTGACCAAATGCTTACCCACTGTACTCCCTCCCTGTAACAAATGGACCTGAAGGTCATGGAAGTTGGTTCCTTCCTGGCCCAACACTCTGGAATAGATGCCGTGCGTGGCTCAGGAGCTGGGCAGGCAGGACTCTGTTCTCGTCAGCACCCCAGCGCCTGGCTGATGGCAGCGCTCTGGGCAGCCAGACAGGGGACAGGCTGGTGGGGGCGGGGAGCGTGCTACCCAGAGGGTTCATGGCCCAGGTCTGGCAGAGTCACTTGCTTGCCTCAGGCTCCTGTTGCTTGCGTGAGAAAGCAGTCTCCCGGCTGCTCCTAATCTGAGGGAGGCTGGGAATGTTGGCTCACTGGGTGGCCAGGAAACAGCCGTGAATGGATCTGGTGGCCTGCCAGCCGTCGCCACCAGTCTGGGCTGGAGCTCCTTTCGGTTTCAGGTGAGAAACTTTGCACTGGCCCTCTGAGAGCCACGGGCACAGCCCTCTCGGGGTGCTGGGCTGCTACGGTCACTCCCTTCCTCTTGGACTTCTCCTTTGGCTCTCTGACCCGGATGGATGCCCAGTGGCCTCCTGTGCTCTCCTTTGGTCCCCTGGCTGAGTCAGCTTGGCCAGGCCTCCGGGTTCCCGTTCCCTCCCAGGATCCACCACGCGAGTTTCTTGGCCCCCTGCTTCCATCCCTGGCCGGACTCTGCATCCGGCTGTCGTGCCTGCAAGTGCCTTCTGGATCCCCCGCGGGTGGGGCACCGTTGGTGGGGCACCGTTCGCTCCCGGGCTCTGAGCCCTGGTCTGGTGGACGCTCCACTCCAATCCGGCATCCTCTGGGATGTCGCCGTGGCTTTGGTGCTTTGGTTTCCTCTGTGAACTCTTCTCCCTGCTCCCTGCCCTCCGTCTGGGCCGAATGCTGGTGGGGTCTTCCTGAGGCTCTTTCCTCCACCTTCTGCTTTCCGTGTCGCCAAGAGGCCCATGGAGTGCCCGCTCCCAGCACGCCGCCTCCCTGCCAGTCTGTCCGTCCTGAGAGCTTCCCCCAGCTGCTCATCAAGGGTGGAGATCCAGGCCTGCCCTGATGATCTCGTTTTTAAAACTTTTTTTAAATTTATTTTTTATTATTAGGCATCACTGCCCTCTGGTAGGAATGGGAGACCCAGCCTTGCTCGTGCTGGATTTGAACCGCCAAGCCAGTCGGCCGCAGTCCCACACACTCAACCACTACGCTACTGGGGCTCAGGGCTCCCCCCCCCCCCCCCCCGATGATCTTTTACAGTGTGTGTGTGTGTGTGTGTGTGTGTGTGTGCACGTGCTCATGACAACAGTATTACTCGGACATACGTGGAGTCGCCACGAGTCGAAATGCACTCCGGGACATCTGCTTGGTGGGTTCCAGACTCCGACAGACTAGGAAGAAACGCCTACCTTTCTCTCTCCCAACATAAAATTAGTCCATGAAACCTTCCCGGCTCACATGCTTGGGACTGGTCTTCAGGAGGATCTGGTGTCGGGTGTAGGACACTGTCAGGGTGATTGTAGCCAACAGTGATCGCAAACAGGCTGACAAGTGTGAAGGAGACGCAGGGACAGGCCACATTGGATTCCATTGTCCCGAAGGTTGGCTCCATGGCAGTTCCCAAGAGCAGTCGCCTTCAAGTCCAAGTTCCCAAATGCCAAGTTGTACCTCTGTTGGGGGTCTAGGGCTTCCCTTTTCTTTCTTTTGAAGAATTCCTAGCTGGACATCATCTGTGTCCAAGAAATCTAGATATAAAATACATTCAATACAAATTATCACTAGCCATGTAACATACGCTAACCGATTTATAATGGTGATGTTCTTCTTTTTAAATCATTTTATTGGAGGCTTGTACAGTTCTTATCAAAATCCATCCATCCATCCAGTGTGTCAAGCACATTTGGGCACATGCTGCCATCATTTTCAAAGCATTTTCTATCTACTGGAGCCCTTGGTATCAGTTCATTTTCCCCCTCCCTTTCTCACCCTCCTTCCCTAAAGAACCCTTGATAACTAATAAATTTTTATTGTTTTTTTATTTTATTTATTTATTTATTTATATATTTTTTAGGCATCACTGCCCTCAGGTGGTGGGAGTAGGAGGCCCAGCCTTTGCTCCTGGGAGC
>PVJH01028637.1:0-27074 GCA_004026705.1 Nesogale talazaci
TGCAGGCACCTGGTGCTTCTGTACTGGGGCTAGATAACTGAGAGGCAGTTACAAACTTAGTTCTAGATCTAAGGCCCACTTTTGAATCACAATTGTCTTTTGGTCCTGAGCAAATTATTTTAACTGAGCAAGTTATTTTACAACTGAGTCTCAGTTGTTCTACTTATATAATGAGAATTATCATTGCTGTCCTAACTGCAATCATTAAAAAATTTAAGTGAATAAATGAATACAATAGGAGTATCATGGAAGACTCACTAAAATATAAACTAGAGTCTAACTTTTCTATATAAAAATTCAGGAAGCATTGCAAACAGAGTATTCAACAAATAGACTATATCGGCTTGTTTCTGTTTAGTAAAATATTAATTTACCTTGCATGGAATGATGAAATTAAAGGAATAAAATAAAGGAGCAATAGAATAAATAGAAAAGGAGAGAAAGGGGAAAAGGAAAAGCTGCCTTACAATCCATGTCCTATTTCTCATAAGATTGACACTGATAGGATAACTATATGAAGTTATATTTTCTTTGGTAATTATATGTATAGCAGCTAAATTATGAATGCTTGCAAATTATTGTTTGTTTTCTACATATTTTTCTGTAGCTATAATTAAACATTCATTTCCATGGTGAGCTCATGACTCTGCTGGGACCCTGGGAATTGAGGTTGGGAGTTCCTGTTAAGAATAATGAGCAGAGGAAAAGTTGCTGTTGTATGAACCCTCATACCACCAAAGAATCAGTGACAGAACAAACTTGATTTTAATTTTAATTATGTGATAATCTATGGCAGTAAACATCTCACACAATAAAAGTTTCGATGAAAAAATGTCCTGCACCCAGAATGTATCAGAGAATGCTGAATAGTCTACTAGATACAGCCACATACTTATTACGTCCCGTCAAATCAACCAACCTTTGTAGTCTCAGCTCAAAGTCTAGCTATCATTAGACTTTTGTAACTGGTAAAAAAAGAGAGCATATTTTGTTGTATCTTAAAGGATGAGAATGCTTTTTGTTACACATAGTATCTTGGATATATTCAACAAACTTGCATGCTATTTGACAAAGACTATGCTTGTGGCACAAAAAGTTATTAAAATCTATATTATTTAACATACAAAACATAAATATATGTGAGAAAAAGCTGTTTAATAAGGGAGTGAGGTAGTCACATGAAGATACTGGGGTGGAAGGCACTGTGTGGAGTTGGATAGAAACATTCCTTCTGAGAAACTTAGAAATGAGTAAGATTCAGAGGCAATAAAACCAGAGGAAGGGCATTCAGACAAGGAAACAAGAAATGGAGGCAAACAGTGTGGCCAATGCTATTAATAAAGAAGAATCTGAAACACATAGTAAGTCGAGTTTCTCAAACACGTCAGCAATAACATTGAGAAAAATAGGGTCAGCAGAATTAATTTTAACCAAATTTGTTGAAATTATATGACTATTATTCATTCTAAAACCATGCTCTTCCATTATTTATTTCTTAAATGAAGAATTGCCGTCTGATCAGATGTAGATTAAACTATTTTAGTTTGTCTTCTGTAGTCTCAAGAAGAGTGGCAAATACTGCTAATTCTTCACTCAAATGTATTTCCTCTTTTTTGCCTTGGCACCCAGATAGACCATATGTTCTAGCCTCCCTTGCAGTTAGGTTTGACATATATGAATGAGTAATATATAGAATGGAAGTGGAAGTGATGCGTGCCATTTTCAGTCCAAGGATTTTCAAAGGAAATGTTGCCCTTCTACATTTTGTTTTCTTAACCCTGGCTGGATTTAGAAGACTTCCTTAGGCAATGATAGAACAACAAAATGGAAGAATATTAAGTTCCTGAATAACTAGGGAAGAAAGCCAGCAGTCATATAAACACTCACCTTGGACAGTTAGATAAAGAATGAAAAACTTCCACTGGATTTGATCCATTGTACAACTTTGAGTTATTTAGTACAGAAATGTGTTTTGTTCTATATGATTAATTGAAATAGTGGTAATCATTGGTGAAGATTACCTAAGAAAATATAAATGAGGTGATTTCTAGAAAGTTTTAATAAACACTTGACTGTTAAATTAACTGAAGAGCCTGTTGTTGTTAAGCACCATCTAGTTCAGAATGAAGCACTACCAACTTCTGCACCATTCTCATGATTATTCTTATGTTTGAATCTATTGATGCAGTCACTGTGTCAATCCATCTCATTGGGTGTCTTCCTCCAACCATGTCCAGGGACTGGGCTCTCCTGATAAAATATCCAAAATCCATGAGATGAAGTCTTACTATCCTTGCTTCTAAGAAGCATTTTGGCTATGTTTCTTCAAAGACAGATTTGGGTTTTCTTTGGCCGTGGACAATACCTTCAATATTCTTCACCACAACTTAAATGTATTCATTTGGGGGGGGGGGTGTTTCCATTTTGACTGTCCAATCTTCACATACATACATATGAGGCAACTAAATATGTCTTGAGCCAGTTATGCCTTAATCCTCAAAGTAACATTCTTGTTTTTCCAACACATTGAAGAGGCCAAGGCTGCAGCTTTATCCCACGCAAGGAGTCGATTGATCTCTTGATTGCTGCTTCCATGAACATTGATTACGGATCTAAGTCTTTGACAATTTCAGTCTTTCCTCTAGCTATCATCATTTTTCTGATTGGTCTAGTTGTGAGGAGTTTGCCTTCTTTTACATTGGGTTGTAATGTTTATTGAAGGCTGCAATCCTAATCTGCATGTCAAAGGTTGTTAATAAGCATTCCTTCAATCCTGATGCCTCATTCATCTTCATATAACACTGCTTTGCTTATTATTTTTTCAGCATATAGACTTAATAAGTATGAGAAGAAATACAACCCGGATGCACACTTTCCTGATTTTAAAGCATGCAGCATACCTCCGTTCCATTCATACAACCATCTCAGGATCCATGTACAAGTTCTGCAGGAACACAATTATGTGCTCTGGAATTCCCATTGTTTTCAAGATTGTACATAGTTCTTTTTAATAGCCCACACGGTCAAATGTCTTTGCATAGTCAATGAAACACAAGTAAACACATTTCTGGTATTCTCTTCAGTCAGCCAAATTCCATCTGACATCAGTAATGATACCCCTTGTTCCATGCCCTCTTCTAAATCTGGCCTGCACTTCTTGCAGTTCCCTGTCAATGTACTGCAGAAATCAATGTTTGGTGATCTTCAGCAAAATTTTACTTGCATGTGATATTAATGACTGTTCTAAAATAAACTTGCTTTTTTGGGGAATTGGTATAAATATAGCTTTCTTCCATTCAGTTGGCCAAGTAGCTGTCCTCAAAATTTTTTAGCATAGATGAATGAGTGCTCCCAGTGCTTCATTAGCTTGTTGAAATTTCAGTTGCTTTCCATCATAAAGTTTTCTATGGCCAATTTCTCTGAAGTGTACTTTCCATTCCATCCTTGAAATATGCACATAATCTGGAAACTTAGCTGAAACCTATTCATTTTGAATTGTCCTTGCTGACATTTGATATATCAGTGATACAGTTTCCAGGATAACAGAAACACACAAGTCACTGTAGTATGCTAAACTAACAGACAAGTGGTGACAAAAATACTTTATCTTATTGAAATTGTTGGGTATCTTTATTTTAGAAACACTATTCTAGTATCTTTGTGGAAGATAGACAGGGGATAGGGAAACCAGTTAGATACATTTGGCTAAAAGGCTGTGTAAGAACATTGTGGTCTTTTAAGTCTTTCGGAGTAGCAATGGTTTTCTAACCCCTTTTGATATAAAAGAAAGGAATGGATTGCACAAAAACGGTGAAAACTGAAAACACAGAATAAAGAATTCAGTGAATGTGGACAGAAAGAGAAAAAGAAAGGACTGGCAAGAAATAATTAGTGGAGAGAAAATGTCAAATAGGACCAAAATTGTACACAAGAGATCATTCCAACTTCCCTGCTTCGATTTGCAAACTTTGAAACAATCTTGAATACATTTTTACCTTACTTATGCTTTAGGTGTACTAAAGTTCAAGTACATTTTAAATATTTCAAAAATTATTATTTTAATTCCTGAAAACAAGGATATATGAAAATGCTTAAACATTAAAAATAATTAACAATAAAAATAAGTTGCATATAAATGTGGACAAATCTTTGCAATGCATTGCATATGTAATGCTATAGAGAGCGTACTTCCATTTATAAAACATTCTGGAAGATGTAAATCTCTGAAGCTTCTTAAAAGAGCAGCGATCCCCAAGGATTCAGAGAGGGAATTGTTTTAGGGTAGTAGGACTATTCTGCATAATACTATCATGACCAATGTATGACACAATGAATTTACCAAATGATTATAGCACAAAAAATGCAAGTAAAATACGTACATTTAAAAAAATTAGGAGGCTGAGCCCCGGTGGCGTAGTGATTGTGTGCGGGACTGCAGCCCACAGGGTTGATGGTTCAAATCCAGCAGCAGATCTCCATGAGCAAGGCTGGGCCTCCTACTCCCACCAGGGGCCAGTGATGCCCACACACAAAAAAAATTAGGATTTCAAATAACAATGGAAATTGTGACAAAATGAATGTGTTATAAACATATGAAATAATTTCACTGAAGGAACTAACTAAAGAGCGAAATGATGATGAAAGGATAATTTGAAATTGTTGACATCTGTAAGGCCAAAAGCCAACAAATCTTTATGCAGTTGATAAAACTGTTTCTCTTGAGAGTATGAGCTAACAATTCTGGTATCATTATACATGCATACATGAACATTAAGGGATCCTGTTTAGTTAATATATATAATGATCACATATAGAAATATTATAGATTGTGCATATACACTACTTAGTATTCAAATTCATTTCTTTGTTTTATCAAGAACTGAAAACACCTTTATAACTGATAAGCACAGTGATATTGATTTATAATATTCCCCAAACAAGGAACCAGAGTTTCTTGGAAAAATGATTTATTCTAGAAGGTTGTCAGAAAACATTTAAGATGAAACTTAAGCCCAAAAGAAAGGAACAACTTAAAAAAAAAACACCACACTAGACACACACCTAGCATGCAGATGAAAACAATTATAGGAGTTTTTCACAAGGCCACAGGAGAAACTTGAAATCTCCCTGGAAAAAGCAGGGTGGGGGGAATGGACAAAAAAATAGAATTCAGTTAGAACTCCTAGTATAATACTTATAAGTCTGTAATAATGAAAAGAAATTCTTGAATGAATAAAACCAGATTACTTCCATAGAGAAGCATGTCAAATATCATATTTTGCCTTCAAGTAGGCAAAGTTGTGACAATGTATAATGACTTCCTTCTAAAGAGTATAAAGGGGAATAAAAAGGAAGTTAAGAGTGAAGAAAGCTGACAAACTATCTCATCTATGTTACTAAGGTTAATATCATCATTGATACATAATGTTGATCATGTATTATGATAGTATAGAAATGGTATAGCACAGCATGTCTGTCATTTTGCCATACTATGATGACTCGTATGTTGCTGTGATGCTAAAATCTATGTAGCATGTATTTCAAATGCCAACAGGGGGACCCAAAGTGAACAGGTGGACCTTACAGACTAAGAACAGATGACAAAGAAGCAATCCGCTGTCCATTTTGGAAGACATAGCTGCTGGAAACCTTATACACAGAAATGAAATATTGTCAGATAATGATAACCTAATATATGAATGTAGAACATTGTCAGAGATGGTGAGTGCTGGAGAATAGGCCTCTCAGGTCAGAGGTCACTAAAATGTGACTGAGAAGAGCAACTTTCTCATATCAGAGTCATCTATAATTATGTGAATGAAGAAGTGTCTGTGCGAATAAAGCTTTGGGCATCATCATTTGTTGATTGTGCACAACTCAAGATTAGAAGAAACAGCTTCAAAAATCTTCTAATGATTGGAACTTGGAGTGTGCAAAATAAGAAGTTGGAAAGTTGGAAATCATCAAAAATGAAATGGAACACATAAAGATCAGTATGCTAGGCTTTAGTGAGCTGAAATAGTCTGGTGCCCGGCCATCAAAGTTACAGCATCTGGGGATTTGAGGACTTGAAAGTAAACAAGTGGCCTTTTGCTCAGAAGCAATAAAACCCACATGGATGAAGCCTGTGTGACCACAAGGCATCAAATTGATCAGGTATCAGACATCAAAGAACTAAAAATTATATCATTATAAATGAGGAGGAGTACAGATTGGGGACCCAAAGTCCATCTACAGGGGAAGTCACATCCCCTTACAGAAGGGTTGCAGGGAAGAGACAAGCCAGTCAGGATACAATGCAGCAACGATGAAATAAGCAACTTTCTTCTAGTTGTTAAATGCTTCCTCCCTTTCACTATCACGATCTGAATTCTACCTTACAAGTCCAGTTAGACCAGAGGATGTATACTGGTACAGATACAAAACAGAAACCAGGCCAGATGATCCTTTTAGGACCAGTGGTGAGAGTGGCGATACCAGGAAGATAGAGGAAAGGATGGGTAGAAAGAGGGAACCTATTATAAGGATGTACATATAACATCCTCCCTGGTTTGCAGACAACATGGAAGTGAGTAAAAGTAGAGAGAGGACAGTGTTTGATATGACAAAATAATTTACAAATGATCAAGTGTTCAAGAGGGAGGAGTAAGCGGAGAGGGGGTGGGAAAAGGAGAAGCTAATACCAGGAGTTTAAGTAAAAAGAAAATGTTTTGAAAATGATGATGGCAACAAATATACTAATGTGCTTTGCATACAATATATGTGTGTATGGATTGTGATAAGAGCTGCATGCACCCCCAATAAAATTATATATATATATATATATATATATGAATACTCTTCAGGAAAATACTCAGTACAATAAAAACCATATACAAAAAACCAATAGCTAAAATCACAATCAAGAAAAACTGAAAAAATTTCCAGTGAATAAGGGAACCCAACAAGGATGTCCCTTATCTTAACTTCAATTCAACACTGTGCTAGAAGTCCTCGCTAATGCCATAAGACAATAGCAAGAAATCAAGTGTGTATGATTGGTTAAAGAGGAAGTGAAACTTTCACTACATGCAAATGATATAATTTTGTATATTGAGAATCCAAAGTGGTCCACAATAGGATTGCTGGAAACAATAGAAGAATTTAGTAGAAAAGTAGTATACAAGATTAACAAGCAAAAATCAATTGGATTCCTATTCCCAATGACGGGAACACAGAAAAGATATCAAGGAATTAGTACAATTCACAATAATCACTTAAAAGCTGAAATGGCTACGATTAAACTTATCCCAAAAGAACAAAAGACCTGTATGAGAAAAACTTCAGAATGATACTACAAGAAATCAAGTATTATTTACACAAAAGTAAGCATATTATGTGTTGAGGGATTGGAAGAGTCACTATTGTGAAAATGTCCATCACAAATTCCATGCAAGTCCAACCCAACTTCCAAAATCATTCTTCAAAGAAATGGAAAAACTGATTACCAACTTCATATGCAAAGGGAATAAGTCAAGGGCAGGCAAAGAACTCCTCAAGTGGTCTTGCCCTACCTGACCTCACCACCACAGCCACTGTTGTCTAAACAGCCATGTACTAATAACAATGGATTATAACATAAAATGCAGAAATAAAAGCATCCACATCAATCAGTTTTTTACAAAGTCCCAAAAAGCAATAAATGGGAAGCAGATGTTCTCATCAATAAATGGTGTCAAAAAAGCTGGACATCCATGTTCAGAAAAATGAAACAAAAGTCATATCTCACTGCATGCATACAAACAAACTCAAAGTGGATAAAAGACCTAAATGCAAACCTGAAGTTATCATCAATGAGAAAATTGGGACAAAGCTAGGAGCCCTAGTGCAGGGAATACACAGGCTATCAGAAAAAAAACAAAGGAAACACACTCTGTGGGAGATAAAATAGATGAATGAGACCTATTAAAAATAAAAAATCATTTTATATATTTAAAGATTTCATTAAAAGAGCAAAAAGAGAGCCTACAGACTTGGAAAATATATTTCGTTGATAAAGGATTAGTTACTAAGATCTACCCAATTTCACAAGCTTACAACAAGCCTGCTGAGAAGGTGAGCAAAATATCTGAACAGACAATTCACAAAGGATGACACTCAAATGGCTAATAAACACATGATGAAATGTTCCAGGTCATTAGCCATCAGGGAAATGCAGGTCAAAACAACAATGAGAAACCACCTAAAGCATTACGGAATTTAAGAAACAATTTAAGAAACAAACAAACTGAAAACAAATGTTGGAGAGGCTGTGGTGAGCTAGGAAATCAAATGTAATGTTGGTGGTCTTGTGAATACATACAGCCACCACGGATGGTGATAGGCAGAAACCTAAAACAGATGATAATTGTACTATCACATGACCTAGCAATATCATTAGTGGGCATATACCCAAAAGAAATAAGGAAAGGATCATGAACAGATGTTTGCTCTCCCATGTTCATCACAGCACAGTTTATAATATTAAGAATATGGAAAACGCTTAAACTCCCATCAATAGACATACACACAATGGAATACTACGCATGTCAATGCCACACCTCGACTCATGGAGAGATCTAAAAGGCATTATGCTGAATGAAGTTAGACAAGCACAAAAAGGCAAATACTGTCAGACCACTGCAGTAGGAACAAGCAGTAGAATGGACCCCAGCTCCAGCTTGCAGGTCATCCAACCTTCTGGTCCAGGATCACACAGCCACTTTAGGAGCCAGACTAGTGCCAATAAATTACCCATCACTCGGAACGCTGGGCACGTCAAGACAATTGGCATCAAATGATCAGGGGAGTGGTGATGGGAGTTTCTCTCTGCTGAATGGTAGACATGTGGATCTGCAGTGAAGAGGTCCCCCAGAGAGGAAGGGAGCCCTGTCAGAGGGATGAGGCTTACCAAAGGGAGGGGAAACAAAGGTGCATTTGGGGGAACATAGGTGTGTGTCTGTTGAGGGGAAGGGAAGGAGACCTGACCTCAACATGGAGATAGGAGAGACTAAGTGTGCTCTGGGATCATTAGGTTGTGAGAGTCTTTAATGGCATGAAGTGGGAGGGCAGAATTGACCAAGGGCATCTGTGGGTATCTCAGGAAACCAGGCAGGGTACCATAAAATGTTGGGATTTTGAATTCTGAATCTTTGGAGCACACATCATGCTCCAAAGTCTACATGAGTGAGACCTTTATGAGAACTCCACTGGGTGATCTGGACTTGCAACCCAGACACACTTGTAACCTGAGAACTGAAGCAGGAAAACCAAGAGTGGTATACTGTTGGTTGGCAGACCAACAAGGTCTTACTACATCAACATCTTATAAGTGGATTAAGTTACATATAATTCCATCAATCTTGTGATGGTGATTCTGTTTTACACTGCTTATGTTAGCTTATATTAAAGTATATCTCAGCGATATACCACCCTCTTGAAGCTGTGTTATTTGTTTCTTTCTTTATTCTTTTTCCTTTTCTTTTCTTTTTTTGGTAAATGGAACCCAAGGCCTACAAGGAAAGATAATATAACAAGGCTTTGGAGAGAATGGGTGTATAGAGAGGTGAGAGATATAAAAGGGAAATGATCCCAAGAAGTCCAGGAAGGAAAGGTATGCTTGGAGACTGATTAAGGAAGCAATCACAAAATTATATGTGACATCATTGAAGTGTGGAATGATATGGCATATGTATTAATTCCCAAGTTATAGCAAATTTAAAAAAAATCAAAGACCCAGGAATGTATTTGGACTCACACTGAATCCTAGCTCCAACTTAAGAATAATGGCCCTGCTGGATACTCATCTTCTTGAAATGATCGCCCTTGAAAATAAGGTTACTCTAGCAAAGAGTGGTAAAGCAAGCAGCTGGTGCCCAGCTATCCATTGGAATCATGTCTGAGGTCCTAAAGACTTGTGTTGAAACAATCTGCCATCTAAGCAAGGAGCCAACTACGTTCACACGGAAGAAGCACATCAGCTTGGGTAATTCAAAGATGACAAATACAAAATTCGAGTATGGTGAAGAGAAAAGTATCAGGGCTAAAATTATAAATACCCAATTTGTGGAGGACTATGGGAGATGGTGGGAGCTCAAAACCCATCTGCTATCTAGTCAGAATGAGGCACTGACAAATTCGTTTTGACCACAAGCCTTAATATCAGGCAGAAACCACTGCAATCTTGATTATGCTGAATTGAGCTTGATATTTAGCCAGTTGACTACCCTGTAAACTTGACCTGAATTTCTTCTGGGTCCATGTAACTCTTTTTCCATGACAGAAATTTCTTCCTAGGCTCTTTGAATACTAACAGGAATATTTTCCTTCTTACTGATTATTTGTATTTTTTTTAGATTATATGTACTTTTTTCTTTATCCTATTATGATTTTATCGTCACCACCTTAGTGCAATTTTGTTTTCTATTGTTTGCTGCTGGGTCTCCCAGCTGTGAAGCACAGGAGGAGTGGTTGCATGATGATAATAACTAATACAGGGGATATAGGGAAATCAGAGGCAAGGAGTAGGTTATAGGGAGGGAAAGGGGATTTGGGGAATAAATCATGAAGGTGGGAGTGGTTAGAACAGATTGTGGTTGCACAAATCATTTTAAAGGAGATTTAACCATGGGGAGGGTGTGCAGAATGCTCTAAAATTGCTGAGGGACGATTGTAAAACTCTCCATGATATGAATGAGTGAATGAACTATTAAATTGTATAATATGTAAATTACATGTCAATAAATTGTTGAGGAAAAATAATATCCTTTAGAACTATGGAATAATATTATATCTTTATTTACTCCCAATAAATGGTTTTGAAAAAAAAAACATGCTCTTCATAAAAAAGCAAAATGTCATGTAAAAGATAGTGTGTCTGTGTGCGTGTGTGTGTCAGAGAGAGAGAGAGAGAGAGAACCTTAAAAAGTGTGTGTCAAAGTTGTTATCTTTCCATTCAATTTTTGCATAAGTCTTTTAAGCTCCCAACTCCATATATATATAATATATATAAACACACACACCCATATTCAATTTTGTATGTATATATACAATTTTGATACAAAAATTGAAACGTTTGCCTAGAGCTAGTCTATTCAGATTTATACCCCCAAATAGGGAAAGTATTCCCTGTCTAAAATGGAAAATGCAATAGCGACGACCAAACTTTGCTATGGAATCCATATATCTATAGATGAATACTATATGCTGTAATAAAATTGGCTATATTTTTTCATTACCATTGGTTGCTTATTATATGCAATCTCTTTTTTTGTAATCATTCTATTCAGGACTCACATAAATCCCATCACAGTACATACATACATACATATATACGTTGTATGCAAAGCAAATTTGTACACTTGTTGCCATCACTTTTCTCAAAACATTTTCTTTAGAATTAAGTCCCTGGTATCAGCTCCTCATATTTACCCTTCCTCCCTATTACCCCTCCCTCTTTAAACCTTGATAATATACAAAATACCATTATTTTGTCATACACTACTCAGTGTGTCCCTTCACCCACTGCCCTGCTTTCCATACCCCCGGGAGGAGGTTATATGTAGATTCCTACAATTGTTTCCCCTTTTCTATTCTACCTTTTTTAACCCACCTATTTTGTATTCTCTTAGCAACTGTATTTCTTGATAAATGTATAATAAATTGAAATTGTCAAAGATTTCATTTTACTTGGATCCACAAGAGATGTTCATGGAAGCAGTGATCAAGAGATCAAAAGACATATGGCATTGGCCAATCTACTGCACAAGCCCTTCTTGAAGGGTTGAAAAGCAACGATGCTTCTTTGAGGAAAAAGATGTGCTTGGGCTAAGCCATGGTATGTTCAATTACCTCATATCCCTGGTACAGTTAGTTATTGACAAATTAAGACCAAAGTAATATCTATGCATTTGAATTATGGTGCTGACAAATAATATTGAAAGTACCATGAAATATTAAAAGAACAAATAAATCTGTCTTGGAAAGGACAGCCAGAAGTCTCCTTAGAGGTTCAGTTGGTAAGACTGTGTGTTGTGTGCTTTGGACATGTTGTCAAGAGAGACCAGTCCCAAGAGAAGGACATCAACTAGAGCATGGTAAACTAGAGTAGCAGTCACAAAGAGGAAAATCTTTAGCAAAATGTATTGGCACGGGGGCTATAACAATGGACTCAAACAAAGAACAATTATGAGAATGGCAGAGGACTGAACAGCATTGCCTTCTGTTGTTCGTGGACTGACTCGATGGAGTCTAACAACAACAAAGCAATTCTATTACAATTTCTTTTACTACCTAAATTACCTGCATGTATTTGTATTCTTTGTTGTTCAGATGCGATTATAAATATTCAGTGAGGTTATATCACTTGCCCTATATGACAGCTAGCTTATGAGAACGTAGACGTAGCACAGTTGAATTACTTGGTATAGATCTTCTATCTATAGTATTTGTAACTCCCACCAAATGACTGAATAGGAAATGTGAAACTTTAGCATGGAGGCTGCTCATTTTTGCCATTCCACTGAGCCTAAAATGATCTGTTTCATAAGGAGGAATGGAGAACCCCACAATCACCAAACAGATGAGCCACGAGCAATGCTCCAGATACTAGCCTGAGAAGGCAGCACAAGACAATGAGACAGAGCATCAGTTCCCAGGCCCATTAAGGAGTAAAGTTGAGTGTTTGGGGGCAGAGTCTGGCTTAGGCCAATGGGAAAAAGTAACAGGCTGGATGATAAGAAAGAACATCCTATAAATTATATTCAAAGAGAAAAGCAGCTGGCTAGCGAAGTGAGATAGTTTTCTATAACCGCAGACAAAGAACCAGGAAAAAGTAGAAAACCTACAGGTCAGAATATCTGTGAAAGGCATGGATTTCTCCAGAGGTCTAACCTGCTTGAGTGGAAATACATGGTCCTCTCCAAGGACTTCTTTATCCCTGACTTCCCAGACAGCTTTGGGATAAACCAGATGGGACATGAGATACAATTTAATATTTCTGTTTCCTCCGTTTGAATTTAGGACAGGGAATTGAAAAACTTGTTTACCAGGCTTCCTAAATTGTAGAACTCTATGTAAATATTAAGCATGGATTTTGGAGTAGTTTGATTGGGTTTTTAACTAAGCCTCTGTGGGTTTTCAAATGGGCCCTCAGTATTAAGGTTTAATGTTACCCACTTAGAGGAACTGAGACTGAAGGGGCTGTTTAATGTGATTCTTGTCAAGTGCTTCTGGGTCCTTATACTGCTGCATATTTCAAAATTAGATTATTAAGATCAGAAATTAGCCATAAGCAGATACATTCCTAGCCAATCATAGCCAAAGGAAACAGATAAGGGTATATTTACATACCATAAATTAAATCAAACTCACTGTCATGGAGTCAATTCTGACTCACAGTGACTCTATAGGGCAAAGTAGAATTTCCCTTTTGGTCCTAGGACTGTAAACTGTTTACAGGAATAGGAAGAAGCCTCACCTTTCTCCTGAGGAGCCATTAGCATGATTAGCAGCCCAAGTTGCAATCCACTAAGTTCCACCATGGCTCAGACAAATCAGGAACAGGATATGGTAAGAAAGGGGGCAGAACTCAATACAGGTTTTTGAGCACACTGCAAAAATTAGAATGACAATGAGATTTCTTTGTAAAGATATAAAAAATAGATGTTTAGTAAGAGAGAAGCTTACCCAAAGCTCCCCATTCAGTTAACAGACTGCAATACAGAGACTTATGGGAGCACAATGCAGACCTGAAAAAGAAAGGCTACACCCTTGTCACCATGGCAGAGCAGAAGTCACTACATGGAGTAAGGCAAGTCACATCTTTCTTCCGGTCCTCAGGTTTCCTGTCCATTAAATAAAGTTTTAACTACTTAAGGTCCTTGGATCTTCCCATAAGCATTAAAAATATCATGAAAATTTATCCCTAAGTGCATATCTACCTTCTCAATCACTCAATATTAGTGTCACAATCCATTTATACAACAAATATTTCTGTGATGTCATGGTGCAGACTCCCATGATGACAATAACTGTATGGCCAATTTAAAACTACACTTGCCATTACTGAATGCAGAATTGCAGCTGGGAAGAGAGGAGCATCATAAACTCTAGCACAGCTCATCAATGGATGAACAGTAAATACAACATAGACCATGAACTGCAGTAGGAAAGATTGAAGAGATTAAAAAGACCGATAAGCAAAAGACAAAGGAAAGAAAAGACCATAACGGTGTGAGTGTCATGATAAAAACTAGGCCATGAAAAAGGATAGAGTTGTACAAGAGACAAATGTACTGTCATTGGCAGAGATTCTGGAATATGATATCATAGAGACATCAGAGATCTGGTAAAAGTCTAAAAGCCGGGCATCCCACACAAAGAGAATGGCAAGCTAACAGATCAAAAGATCAGTAATGATTAGTATCACTTAATCATTAGGAGAAATGAAGTCTTGACACATGCTATAACAGGGATGTGTTTATTGAAACATAGCCATACTGATTTGTGTGTACATGCTGCTTCTGACTGCCTTTGTTTTACAAAAACCTGCCAAGACTGAAATACTTATTGACAGATCCTTTGAAAGCCTGGTGAACTTTGCCCTAATATAGACACTTAAGCAGTTTCTTCTGCGGGAACTGCAGAACCGTGCCCTCATTCTGCTGCACCTTGAGCCTAGTTGATCTGATCTGCTCAGATTTCTTCCAAGGTGCCTTCCCTGACACCCTCAGGCAATTTTTAAAAAATTTTATTTTAGGCTGACCCCCAGTGGCGTAGTGGTTGTGTGCGGGAATGCAGTCCACTGGGATGTAGGTTCAATTCCAGCTCCACGGAGCAAAAGCTGGGCCTCCTACTCCCACCACCAGAGGCAGTGATGCCAAAAAAAATTTTTATTTTACTGGGAGCTGTTACAGCTCTTATCACTATATATATATATATATATATCACTATATATATATATATATCCATTGCATCAAACACATCTGTACATATGTTGCCATCATCATTTTCAAAATATTTTCTTTCTACTTGAGCCCTTTGTAACAGCTCCTCATTTTTTTCCTCTCTCCCCCATGTCCCCTTGATAATTAGAAATTATTCTTTGTTTGTTTGTTTGTTTTTGGGGCATCACTGCTCTCCGGCGGTGGGAGTAGGAGGCCCAGCCCCACTGCTGGAATTGAACCTCCGTCCCAGTGGGCCACAGTCCCATGCACAACCACTACGCCACCGGGGCTCAGCCCTCTTTTCTTTTTTTTAATAGCTTGCACCGACCACTGTCTCCCTTCACCCACTTTTCTGCTGTCTGTCCTCCTGGGAGGGAAGCCATACCTCAATTATTATGATCAATTCCCCTTTACTTCCCCCTCCCTTCCTCCTCCCTCTTACTATCCCTGCTCCCCTTATTGGTCCTGAGGTGGTTATCTATTCTGGATTCCTTGTCTATACCAGTATAAATGTTCTGGTCTAAGTAGATTTATAAGATAAAATTGGGTTGTGATAGTATGGGGGGGGGGGACAGGAAGCAATAAAGAACTAGAAGAAGGTTGTATGTTTTGAACCTGCTAGACCGCACCTTGACTGGCTTGTCTTTTCCTTGTGGCCCTTCTGACAGGGGGTGTCCAATTGACTACTAGTGGGATTTGGGTCTCCACTCTGCTATCCTCCTTATTCCCATTGATATGATTTGTGTTGTTTCATTTTGCGTCTTCAATGCCTGCTACCTGAGCCCATTGACACATAATGATCACACAGGCTGGAGTGCTTCTCCCAATGTGGACTTTATTGCTGCTTAACCTCTCCCTCTACCTCCCTCTCTTTTTCAGACCTCCATTATGCACAGGTTAGAACTATCAGCACAATTTTAGAGCTAGGTGTTTACAATTTGTTTCTGTTGCTGAACTATGGGCTTCTCGAGGGCAAGGGCCTTACATTATTCATCCCTTTATTCCAGTATGGTACACTGGGCTGGGCACAGTGTGGGGCTGGGGTTGGGATGGGGGTGATCTGTTCCTATGTTTAAGACTAAAAGGAAATATCCTACATCTGACATCTGTGACTTTCAGAAGAATTTCTCTTTTGAAAGAAAACCAATCATTTACAGCTTTTAATTGAAGGCCTGCAGCCATCCATGCATTTCTCTCTATCTCCTGAACACAGTCTGGCAAGCACAGCAGCATCCTCTAGAAACTGCACTCTCCAAAGCCCAGAATTGCCTCCCACTTCAGTGGGGATCAAGTGAACTTGAAGCAGGCAATCCTTAACCTTCACACTGCCCTAAAGATTACTGCCCTAAAGATTATCTTAAAGGAAGAGTGTGCTTTTCAGTGAGGCAGTCGGAGTTGCAGAAGACAGGAGATTCGGGGCCAGGGAAATTAAACTATGGTTGAAATGCCAATAGAGAGAGCCCTGGTGTCAGCTCTTCATTGGGGTGGGGGAGGTGGAAGGGAGGGAACTGCGTCAGTTTTAGTTCTCATGCCATTAGCCCCCTTCCTTCCAGAATTATGCTTCATAAGAGGCTCACGAAAATTTAAAATAACTCAAACTCCATTTATCGACTTCAGACTTGCACTGATTGCTGAGTACAAAGATGAGAAGATGTAATTTCCACCTTGAAAGCACCCAAGACTTCCTCAGGGAGACATGCACACAACTAATCATTATAGATGTGAACATGGAAAGTGCTGCCCTATAAGAACAAATAAAATGCCATGGAATCACAAAGCAGGATGCTAGTTTTTTCTGGAATGGTGGGCTCAGGCCCAAGAAGATGTTAGAAAAGACCCAAAGACAGGTGAGGTTCTATAGGCTGAATGCTTTGCTCTGAGGAACATCAGTACAAGTAATGGCACAGAGGAGAACACGTGCTAAGTGTATGGAGGGATGTGGGTGCTTGTTCAGCAAATGAGTCCATTCAGAATGAAGGCTAGCCACTCTAGCCAGAGTGACTAGAGGTGACGATCAAAAGAAAACAGAGGTCCAGAACATGTGAGTGCCCTTAAGCAAAGCATAATTGTAATCCTTTAAACCAGTGGTTCTCAACCTTCCTATAGCAGGTTTTGTACAGTTCTTTTAACACAGTTCTGCATATTGTGGTGACCTCCAACCATAAACTTATTTTTCCTGCAACTTTATAACAACAATTTTGCTATTATGAGTTGTAATGTAAATATCTGATATGAAGGATATATTTTCATTGCTAGAAATTGAACATAATTAAACACAATTAAAGCATGATGACTAATCACAAACAATATATAATTATATCTTGTGAAATATTTATGTTTTCCAATGATCTTAGGCCACCCCTATGAAAGGATCCTCTGAACCCTAAATGGGTCACAACCCACAGGTTGAAATCTGCTGTATTAAACCAAGAATCTGTAAATGTTCAAAATTAAACACCCTATCTGTATGAATTGATAAATATATAACAGCCATCTAAGTTTACTTTTAAAAATCATATACATGTGCTGCCATGCCAATTATGCATGCATTATACTTCAAAGTAGAAATTTTACATGCAATCAACACTAAACATCCAACCGAAGCTTTAATATTTCCTTTTCATTCTCCAAAGGACTGTCTTGTCCTGTCACTTCAAAAACCACAAAGTTGGGCCATGGGGGAGGCCCTATATTATTAAATAAGGGAATTAAATAATTGCCACAGTGTTTTACAAAGTCAACTTGTGGGTCAATAAAGAAACAATGACTACAGTAACCCAATACACATAAAGGGTTTTTCAGTCAGTAGTGGCAACAGGCACAGCAAGATGTTAGAACAAGAGCTAGTTGTGCTTGATGGTAACGTTTCAGACATCTAGCCCACATGCAGTCTCACTGCAGGTCTAGTAAAGTATCCCTAAATCCAGATCCAGGACTAGAATTAGGAAACATTTGTGCATGCAGTACAGAAAGGATAGGTAAAGAAAGCAAACTTTGGAAATATCCCAGCAAATCAAACTACTTATTAATTTATTTTGCCTTTCTAAGGATTTCTGTCCATGCAGTGGAGTCTGACTATTGTCAGTTGTGATAAAACACAACTCCTTAAACTTTTTCTAAATCTCGTAACACAGAGAAGACCTGGAGTGAGCATGGGTTTCCAGGCAGCTCAAGAATGCGTTCTGGAGAATGAAGACCCTAAAACAGTTCTAACATGACAAAATCCCAGAATCTTAATGTTTCAGAGCCAGAAAACATCAAAGTGTTGTAGTTCCATGATCACCAGTGGGGAAATATTAATCCCATCTCATCCCTAAGATACTACAGACAGTGTCCTTTCATATCCAGGTTCTTTCTGTTGAGTATCCCTTAAAATGAAAGCCCCTTTCCAGACCAATAAGAACCTTTTTCATACCTGGCCTTGTCTCAAACTTGATGCCTGGATTCCAGTAAGTTATTTAAACCCTTGGTATCTACTTTTCATGAAATTGTTCGAATGACTATGACCTACTTCTAGAGTTTATTTTAAGAAATGATGGTCCATGTCTAGAAAATAGCCATGTTGGATAGGTGTAGAAAGATCTGGTTACTGAGTTTCATTCAAAGATAATAATTGTCAAAGAGTTACCATACAATGGGAACTTTCTATGGATTATCTCCCATATTTCTCACAGAAAGTATTTGAGGCAAGTGCCTCAAGGACACTTTTTATAGATTATGATACTGAGATTTATACAGGCTAGATCCCATGTTCTAAATCACAAAGCTAATGAATTCTAGTACCATGAGTGCAAACCAGACCCTTCCAGGATTTGCAATCTTTTTATTCCTAATCAATTGTCTTTTGGAAAAACCTAACATGCTGATACACTTCTCATCTCCTTTAATTTCATTAGTCCACATACTAGGAGCATGCTTTTGATTTGGTGTTTGTTTTTAAAGCATGTTCTCATACAAAATGAGTTCTTTTGTGATTGACTAATTCATTCAGATTCTGATTTCACTTCATAGATTCTAATCTTCATAGAATCTATGAAGCAAAGGCTCACGAGCAGTAATCTAGGGTTGCAGACAGGCCTTATATAGAGATTTTATGAAAAAGATATCCTGATGCCAAAAGGGAGATGGGAAGTAGATACTTCAAAGCAAACAGAAATCCCTGTCAAAAAAGAGAAATATCTCCTTGGCTATTCTACAGGCCTCCTTTTCACAGGAATGTCTTTTGTTACAAGACAGGACACACTTCCTGACCTCAGAGAAGCTCCACAAATGTTAGGCTTGTCTTAAAAAAAAATCACACTTAACAGATGAGATCTGCTCATCTCAACTTGCCAAATATGGGAAATCCCCAGTTATACCAGTAACCCCAATGCTCTGTAAATTCTTTCTCTTTACTTCTCCTAGTAGCAGGAAATATGTTGAATTGATAACAGTATTTCTTTGAAAAGAGCCACTTAGTCTAAGAGAATATCAATTAGCCTCTCCTTGGTGGTAAGCAGTATGGTACAATCAGATGTGCCGGCAAGGGGTGTCCAGACAACTGGATTCTGATCTCAGCCATCTGCTTCCCTCCACTCTCACTACTACTGCCTTTGATAGGATTTCAACAGTTCGTGTGCATTGTCTTCCAATCCAACCTCTGCATTATCTTACCCACTTTCCTTTCTAAGCCACACTACAGTCAAGCTAACATTTTACAATATAAACTAGATCCTGTCATTCCCCAGTTTAAGTCCTGTGGCAGTCATGTGTTTATATTAATTTCATGGCTGACATGTAGGGGTGGGATCTAGCCTGTTCATCTGGAGACAGCCATTGAGTAGCCAATGAGGCCTCTGTGTGGGCATGGCTTTCTCTTGAGACTTCTGGGAAATCTTGTGATATTTCCCTCATGGAGATGAGAAGCTATCCTCCCCAGTTGTTGGGAGTTAGTCTCAGAGACAAGGAATTACGGACAAGACAAGATGGCAGAGTCCGAGCTGCTGCAGGAGCTGGAGGAGAAGCCACATGGACTTGCCCTGCTGCATCCAGACCTCTGAAGTTGGAGATGCCATGGGGAAACCCCATGTCAGTGCTGAGTTGCTTCTACCACCACTAGATGCTGTTGATGGACCCTAAGCCCTGGAAATGAGGAGCCATGAGGGGATTCCTGCCAGCGCCGGGACTCTGCACCCACTGACCTGTGACTTTGTGAGTCAGAAGGAGACTTTATAGACTGATATTGGGCATATTGGTTAATATCAGACTTATGACTTTGTACTGGACTGGACTGAGATACTTTCTCAATGTCCCATTCCTCTTGTATATAAAACTTTTCTTATATCAATATGTGTGTCTATGAATTTGTTCCTCTAGTCTACCTGGACTGACACGAGTCCTTTTAATAGCTTCCCATTTCATTTACAATAAAACATCAAGCTCTTAGCCTGGCCTGGAAAGCTTTGGACCATCTGGCTTCTTCCTACCATCTTATCGTGGTCTTAATTTCCTCTCGCCCTAGCTCACTAAGCTCTAGTATAGGCGCCTTCCTCTGTCCCTCCCTAAACATCGTTGCACTTTCATCTCCCTTTTCCTAGATGGAGTTGACCTGAAATTGCATTTTCAGCTCAATGATCACTTCTTCACAGAGGTCTTGTCTATGCTACAAATCGAAACCTGCCTTCATATCTAGAGTTGTACGCTCAGTCAGAACCCCAGGGGATTTGCTTGCTTGCTTTTCTCTTCATAATACCTCGATTTTCTAAGCAAATAGCTCTCTGTGTTTATTTATGTAGTATCTCTTTCTCTCACTACGCTGGACTCAAGCAACATCCATAATCTATTTTAAAAAGTTGAGTTTCTAATTGAATTTCAACACCATATATTTAAAAAGGACATATTGCAGCACAGCTCCAATGGAACACACAACATTCCTCTAGTTTTTTAATGTTTCCTCCTGCAGGTGCGCACCCCCCCACACACACACATGCACACACACTATCATGACCCCATTTCTACCTTACAAATCTAGCTAAAACAGAGCATATACACTCGTACAGAAACCTCTCAGCACCCAGAATCCAGGGCAGATAACCTCCTCAGTAACAGTAATGGAAGTAGTGAGAACGTGAGGGAAGAAGGTGAAAAAATGGGGAACCCACTATATGGGATGAATATATAACCACACACACAGTGGGGGGATGAACAATAGAAATGTGGGTGAAGGGAGACAGTGAACAGTGTAAGATATGAAAATAGTAATTATATATAATTTCTCAGTGGTCCACCAGGGTGGGAAGGTGGGGGAGAGGGGAAAAAAGAGAAGCTTATACCAAGGACTCAAGCTCAGAAAGATAATGCTTTGAAAATACTAATGAAAACATATGTACAAATGTATTTGATACAATTGATGTATGGATTGTTATATGAGCTTTAAGAGGCCCCCAATAAAATGATTTATTATGGCAATTTTTAAAAAGAGAATAGTTACTATTTTTCATTAAATGAAATTTCAATTTCACAAAAACAACTAAAAGTTAAAGCTCAAACACTTCAAACTCACTGCCATTGAGTTGATGCTGACTCTTAGTCCACACTGAGTTTTAATTGGGTGGGGAACTATTTAGTGGTTACTCTTAAATGTCTAACATATACCTGTAATTTGGTAAAATTTTTGCCACTAATTTCCTCCCAAATAATACAATTTACTGAAACTAAGATACTCCTATTCCTATCACTATTTGGCCCAGGGGTTAAAATTAAATGCTTTGATGCTAACTGAGAGATCAGTGTTTCAAATCCATGAGAAACACAGAAGAAAGAAGTGGCGATCTGTTTCTGTAAAGATGTACAACCTTGGAAACTCCATGGGGAAAGCATAGACTAATGTTATATGGCAGGAAACAATTATTTTCTTCCTTTCTCTGCATTGTGAGAAACTGGCCCAGTTGAAGTGATACTGTCACTGTGGTTTTGACAGTGCCCCTGTCAAAGTGGTTTTAAAGATGTACAAATTAGGCAGTGACATATGGTTCAGGAGCACTAGGCAGGCACACTACTTCATTCCTTGGGAAACTGGAATAGAAGATTAAATTACTTGATAATAGGAGCCTGCTTTTGATTGGGTGTTTATTTTTATAGCAATATTCCCATACAAAATAAGTCCTTTTGTGACTCACTAATTTCACTCAGCATAATTGACTTTAGGTCTATCTGTGTCATGAAGTGTTTCATGGTTTTATCACTGAATCTTATGGATGCATAGTATTTCATTGTATGTAATGTCTGGTTTTGATGATGCAATCATTTCCCAGTGTTTTAAGTTCTAGCTGCTTTAAATACCCTTATGAGACTTAAGGGTATTTCAATCATTGCATATTAAATTTACCAACATGTTTCCTATCATTCTGCTCATCATTTACATAATTTGGTGTGGATTTGAGTATTACGAGTGCAGGGGTGGAGTCTGGCCTGTCAATCAAGATATGGCCAATGAGGCATCTCCGTGGGCATAGCCTTATCCTGAGGATTCTGGGAAATCCTATATTCCTTCTTGGAGGCAAGAGACACTCTCTCGAATGTCTCCTGTGAGACATCCCTGAAGAGAAGCCACATGGATCTTCCCTGATGCAACCAGGGCCCTGGAAGCTGGAGAAGTCACATGGAGAACACTGCCAGTGCTGGGGTGCTTACAATGCTACAGAATCCACAAGACTTTCCCACCACTTGGCCTGTGATCTTCCTGCATTTGGCATCATTTTCTGTGTTTTGTGAGTCTGAAGAGGACTCTATAGATATGCATCAGACATGTGGGCTAATAACAGACATAAGGACTTGAACTGAACTGGGCCCGGGAGTTTTTATAAGGTACAATTACTCTTTATATAAAGCTCTTTCTTATACACATGAAGGTGTATGAATTTCTTTCTCCAGTCTACCCAGACTAACACATGACTCTTGATCATTTAAAATAGTCTTGCTTTGATAATTAGTCCAGATTAACCTTCTGTCTAAAAGTTAGAGTATGAAATCTATTTGCTGTGTTTTCTCACTTTTTGGTGGTTCATATGCTATTTATGTTTCAGTTACTAATGTTATAGACTGAACAAGGCTCCAAAAAAATATCAATCCGTTTGGCCAGGCCATGATTGTCAGTGGCTTAGAAGTTATATAATAATGTAACTCTCTCTCATGATGTGATCTGAAAGATAAAGGATTAGAGTGGAACCCAGCATCCATATTCAGGTTTGAGTCCTTATGTGATGTCGGGAAGTTTTATAGGGTGTGGCCTGAATACATTTTTATCTTACAAGAGATAAGAGAGGAAAAAAATAAGGGAAAAGAGACTGAAGTACTACCAAGAAAGAAGAGGCAGGTGCAGAGCAAGCACATCCTTTGGATCGGACACATGTGCATTGAGAAACTCCTACACCTAGGAGTCAACTGATGCTAAGACACAAGGAGACCTTCAATAAGCACTTAGTTCACAGATGCTGACAGAACACTAAGATCTTCCTCCTGACTTGAGCTGTAGGAAAGAAATCTTTCCATTAGCACTAGTCCCTGCATTTTCATTTCTAGCCTACTAAACTGTGAAGGAATAAATTTGTTTGTTAATATAATCCATTTGTGTTATTTCTGCTTTAGCAGCAAAAACCAACAAAGATGACACGGGTATTCTTAAATGGGAATTGTGTTGTGATTTGCTGTGCTGGACTTGAAAGCATAAAGAGAAGTTTTTATGCTAAATCTCAGTTTGATTTTCCTGTATAAAATTGAGAGATAGATCGTAGATCTTACCCTAGAACTGAATTAGGTTTGGATTTCTAATTCTTCACAAATAACACTTTCTACTCATTACACTAGGACATGAAGCGCCTTTTAGTTTTCCTGAGAAGTGATCATTTCTCATATGGGTCAGTCCTTATTGATGATCTGTTCCCCCCTACTACAGGCCTGCAGTTTCATTTATGCTGAAAGGATGAGATTTTTCTTTGTTTTGTTTTGTTTTGAAAGGAGATTTTTACTGATATAATACTAACAGTTCCTAATTTGTGGAAAGCACAGTTCTTTTGTAATTGTTGATATTATATTAGTAGTAACCTTATTTCAACACGAATGTCTAACATGCTTCTTCTCTTTAAACCACAAGTCCAAAGCCACAACCATCAAGTTCAAATTCATATCGATCCTATATAGGGTTTCTGAGAATGTAAATATTTAGGTGAACACACAGCATCTCTTTCTCCTGTGGAGGACTGGTGGGCTTGAGTTAGTAGCCTGATGTCTGATACAAGATACCACTAGAATTATTTCATATCATAACAGTTCAAGTTTTATCATTGCAACATAAATGCTTCATGTGCAATATCTTTAACTTGTATTTTATTTAGATAAAGTTTAAATTTTGTAATATTCAAAACTATCATAGAACAAAAAGAAGAAAAATATATTTTGAATGACTGAGTCACATGCACATTAGACTCATTCCTTCTAAGAATTCAGCAGTCATTTATTTATTTGAGGTATATAGATTATGAGCCTTCCAGGCAGATTTGGTATTATAATAATGAACACTTCAATTAGATGCTCTTTAAATATAACAGAAAAAGCTTTAAATATCATGCTTAATTGCCTTAGAGAGACTAATGCATGTAAACTGGTATCATTTTTCTTATAGACCAGAAACCAATAGGCAGAAAAACTGTTCTCATCCCCCATCTTTATTTTATACCATCATATATTTATGGACCCCTGTGCCCAAAAAATGACTTTTATAACATTTTACATTTTTCAGATTTGAACAATGACCTTTCTCCTAACTATTCAAATTGCTTTGGAGAGAAGTTGCGAAAAGAACTAAATTTTCAGCTAAGAAACTAAATATTTAAACCTCAAACTATTGATAAGCACAATGTTAGTAAACTGAAGATTTCAAAAACCAATAGAGCAGAGATTCTGTTCTCATTTTAGAAAAACAGTTCTGTGGGAGCATTCTCTGTGGAGTACAAGTTAGCATTTTTTAAAATTTTATTTTGTCATTTTATTAAGCACTCATGCATCGCTTTCCATAATATTTAGTTCAATACATAGTTACATACACTGTGTCAAGCACCTCCACTTGCCTGTCCTCATCGACATTCTCTCAACATCTGCCCCTCCACTTGGGCCCTTGATATGGGCCCCCTTCCTTTCTGCTCCAACCTTTCCCCCTCCGCCCCAGTCCTCGTTACTCTGCAATCATTATTGTTTTGTCATATCATACACTGCCCGACATCTCCCCCTGCCCACACCTCCCTACCTCTGCCCTCCACATAGAAGAAGCGTGCCAACTTGTGTGATCACAAGGAGTTGAAGGGAGCAGACATCAAACATCAAAGAACAAGGATTAGTGGGGACCCAAAGCCCACTTGTGGGCAATTGGACACCCCCTTACAGGGGAGTCACGGAGGAGAGATGGGCCAGTGAGGTAGCAATGAAGCATAAAACCTTCCTCTATTTCCTGAAGGTTTCCTCCCCCCAACCATCACAGGCCCAAATCTGCCCTGCAGTTCCAAGTTAGCATTTTTATTTAAGAAATTAACACATACTTTCTTCACTTTTAATCTACGCTTCTATCCCTCGATTCTACAGAAACATAAGCAATTTCTATCTGGCCTCAACAATTTATTCTTATTATATGACTATTTAATGAATAGTGATAATGCCACAATCTTGGGAGAACCTAGACAAAAAGAAAAACAAATGAAAGCATGTAAAGCCCATGGTAAATCTGCAAATTTAAAAGGAATCAGTATGAGGGCGTGGGGGATGCTAAAATGGGTCTGAGTTCTCCAACAAAGCATTGATAATAGCAAAGGTTCTCCTTCCCATAAGTCACAGGCACATAAACATGTAAATTAATTGTGAGTTTTCCCGAAATAGCACAAGGTGCACACACCTAGGCATGCTGCCATCATTTATCTAGTTTGACACTGCTAATTTGTGGTCACTACATTCTACCCCTGACATACAGAGCTGATAGAAGGCGGGGCTAAGAGTCAGGAGGACCAGCTCTGCCACTAATATGGGCAAACCCTAGGCAAATAATTCAACTCACTCTGCTTTCTTCTGAAATATTCAAGGAATTCATCCCTGGAGGTCCTTTTCACTCTAACTCTAGGATTCTAAAACCACATTGGCGATTGATGATGTATTACATTTTAGTTCTGGCTATCCTAAAAAGCTAACTTTAAATGGACTTATTCAGTAAAGTGGCATATATGACAAGGACTTGGGGGTGGGGGTGGAAATAAATGGAAATGAATAACAAGATTTAAATTAAAAGTAAGTGGTGCCAGGCATCTCTCAGACCATTAAATCAATCCTAACTTTAATAAATAATAATTAATATACACTAATAATTAAGTACGTGATAGGTGGTTTCCACTTCCAGGAGTCTAAGTTTCGCTTTCTTGTCTTATTATTTAAAATTACAATGGATTGTGCGTCACACAAACCTTTAGCCAAAGCATATTTCATTTCTTTTTTTTTTTCTTTTTAGTTTTTGTTTTTTAGGCATCACTGCCCTCTGGTGGTGGGAGTAGAAGGCCCAGCCTTTGCTCCTGTGAGCTGGAATTGAACCTCCATCCCAGTGGGCCCCAGTCCCGCACACGACCACTACGCCACCGGGGCTCAGCCATATTTCATTTATTTGCTTAATGTACTGGCATCTTCTTTACTTTAGTATATTATTTCATTTTTTTATTAACTACTTCAGGGCTCTTACATCTCCCAACACAATATACACATTGACTAATCCATTGTACCAAGCATATTTGTACATATGCTGCCGTCATTTTCAAAGCATTTTCTTTCTACTTGGGCCCTTGATATCAGCTTATTTTTCATTATCTTACCTTTGTCCTAAAAGGAAAACAGTTCACATGCAAAAAAAATAATAATAGAACACCTCTGACAGAGTGTTTACATGCTATTATAATGCAAACACCCTTACAACTACTTCTTCAATCTGAGAGCCAGAACTTTGACCCTAGACAAGCTTGCAAGTGCCCTATCTCAATCTCAACTCTCTTAATCCTTAAACAAGAAACTGGCATCTTCTTGATATTCAGAATTCCAGAATTTGATATT
>PVJH01028638.1:0-27074 GCA_004026705.1 Nesogale talazaci
GGAAAACTGTCAAAGTGCCAATACACTGAGTTTTTCTTTCCTCTAAAATACTAAAGCAACCCTTAAATATTTTTTTAAAATCCGGCAAAATAAGTTTCTCTACCACTTCTTACATGAATATGGTATGAAGTACATGTTCTGAAGAAAAAGTAATCACAATGAGGCAGAAAAACAAATGTACATTTCTTTTTTAAAAAAACTGTGTATTTTAGTATATATGTGCATATGTATCATCATCCTTTTACTGAAGCAGAAAATATAATAAATTTATGTCAACAATTTCAACAATTGGAGGATTTGCAAAATATTACAAATACTTACCAAATAACGTTTAGTGCATAATTAGATAAAACCTTGGGATTACACTACAAATCATAAATATGGTCATTGATTTGTTCAACATTATTGATTTACTTTTGAAGACTGGGAACTGGATAACTCAACTACCAAATGTATGGAATGCTATAAAATAGATAAATTTGCTTTTGAAAAATACCTTGTAGGAGAGGGTATAGTTAGCCAAAAAATAGCATGCACCCTATTTGCATATATTAGAAGATATGATGTATACTTCTGTTCTAGAAAAAAATTTGACAGAATAACAAATGTGGTGCTTTTGAAATTTTTGCTGAAATTAACTTTTAGATTTAGATTCTGTAAAGACTATTTAAAAGAGGTCAATAACGGATGTACAACACAAAGAAAATAGCCAATAGCACTGAATTATACATGTAGAATTTCTGAAATTATAGAACATTTTATTGCATTACTAGAAAAACCTTAGATCTATAACAATAAAGACAAGGAAGAAAAGTATTCTAGGATTGAATGTGTTGATAATTGTACATATCGTCTTATATGATTGAATTATTGAATTCTATGAGATGTGGATGAAGTGCTAAAAAGTATTAACAAAGGACATTTTAGTGAAGAAGTACACATAAAATTAAAAATTAAATCAAATCTTTGTTCCCAATTGTGGAAAAGTAGTGATGCATTACATTAGAAAAGATTATATAATTTTAATACTATCTTCTCATGAATCCTGTTGCTTTGACAATTGAGGCAAATTAAGTAGAATCTGATGCATCAAATGATCTGCTTCACCAATTTCTTGGGTTGGGCCAATTTATGAACTAAATATATTTAAATAATAGACTTTTAATTAAATAAAATAAGTGAATAATTCCCACCTGACAAGTACTACTCTCACTGTCATTGAATGGTTTCCATCCCTGTTAACACTATAGAACTGGGTAGAACTGCTGTTGTGAATTTCCAAGATGGTTAGTTCCTTACAGGAATAGAAAGCCCTGTCTTTGCTTTCAACCCTAAACTATGTTTATAAGCAACAAAAAATAAATAAAGCAAGTTAAGACAATGAGTCAGTTGACTTGATAGCAATAAGTTTGGCTTTGGTTTTTCAGATATATGCTACAATAGAAAATTAAAATTTATCATTTTAATATCGAACTCTGTTATCAATCTAGCAATAAGTCATCTTAATACTCATTCTTGTAATAGTCAAACTTAAGATGATAAACTTACAGCTATTTTTTTGCTTAATGTAGGGCTTTGAAGAATTCCAAATACCAGAGTAATTAATAATATTTTAATTAAGTTAATTTGCACTATTTTGAAAAAATTACATGAGAAAATAGAATACAGAAAACTACATTAAGGTGACTACTTTTACCAAGGTGTTCAGGAATGTTTCCTAAGACAAGAGGCCAGAATGTTGAGACACTGTCCAAGTATCTGGATCAAGAGTGTCTCAGGCAAAGAGTACCAAAAAAAGGGAGAATTGGGGGAACATTAGTAAGCTGGTTGTAGCTGAGGAATTACAGTGATGCCAATAGTTCACATTCATGTTGACGAGATAAGTAAAAATTCAGATCACTTTAGGGAACTGGGATTAATTCTATTGGGACTTGAAAGTTAAGGCATGCAAATATGTTTTATTTTCATTGTAATGGCAAACTAGTATAACATTTAACAGAAAAGATGTTACACATTTGTTTGTTTTTAAGAGAATATTCTAAAAAAAAGTTTCTGTGGTGTAAAAGTATGGAATACGATGACCCTGTGGTTGTGTTTAAAAAGAGAACAATAAGTGAATTTGGAAAGAGTCATAACAAAGAACTATAGGATATTAAAAAATGATGGATGAAAAAACTCAGAAAATCTATCACTGTAATATGAACTAAAATGTATAAAAGCTGAATTGAAAATGTTACTAGAGATATTTAACAGTAGATTAAGCAGATAGAAGAAAAATATAATGAAGTTGAAGATAAAACTATAAAAAGCACTTTGTTTAATTAAAATAGCATACATGACATATTTTATGACATATTTTGAAACTACATATTGGGCTGAGCCCCAGTGGCATAAGCAGTTGAGTGCTGGACTGCGGCCCATGGGCTTGGTGGTTCAAATACAGCGGCGACTCTCAGGAGCAGCACTGAGTAGCGCCCATGACTACCAGAGGCAGTGATGTCCCTTCCCCCCCAAAAAACTACATATTTAGTCAACCATGATTCCTCAGCTATCAAGTATTTGTACAATACTGCTATGTTATTTGTTTTTACATGTTGCCATAGAAAAGTTGGCATAGCTTACTTATAAAAAGGCCATATAGGCAAAGGTTCACTTGGCTAAATGCACATGGGATATTTGTATAACAATGGTATTGTCTGTGGAGAAGGAAAAGAATGAAGAAATGTGAATATTCTGAGAGTCATGTGGAACATCATCAAGTCTGAGCGCTTATAAGTGGGTACCACCTGCCCGCAAAATGGAAATAAGCTCAGTGGGGCAGAACTTCCCTAGAATGCATTTTCTCTCAAGGCAAGCACTGGGCAGGTCACTCAATGAGTACACCAAGTGGCTTTGCCTGCGGAGGTTTAATCCTAGGCACAGTGGATTTTTTGTGAAACGAGTTGCACCCAAATCTCTGTTTTTGTCATGGTTGAATTAACAGAACAGCTTGCAGCTGTGGAATTTTGTTTCCTGCTCTGGAAAAAAAAAATGCCTCAGAAACTGTTGTGATGTTAAACACAGCTTACTAAGACAGCACTATGGGAAAAACTCAAGTGTAAAAGTGGTTTTCTTCTTACAAAAAAGGTGAAGTGTCAATTGATGACAAACCTCATTCTGGACATACCATCAACTTCATGAGCAGATGAAAATGTCTACTCATAGTCTATTTGGAGTTCATTCCACCAGGTCAGACTGTTAATCATGCTTTCTAATTAGAGGTTCTGAAAAGATTGAACAACCGCCTTGCCTGATTTGTGATAGAAGCGGACTGACTTTGCCACCACGACAATGTACCTACTCATGCAGACATCACAGTGCACCAGTTTTTGGCCAAACACACCATGCATCTCACTCACCTGACCAGGCTCCATGTGACATGAAAGGGCAGTGATCTGATCAGGAGAAGTGCTGAAGAAAAACTAAGGGAAGTGCTGTCAGCCATCCAAACAAATGAGTTTGAAAAATGTCTCCTTGAATGGAATCAGATTTGACAAACACATTAAGTGCAATTAAGAGTACTTTGAAGGCAATAATTCTGTTTTTTTTAACATTAAATACATAGCTTTGAAAAAATATTCCATTTGGGGGATGTCCCCTCATATTCATTATAGGAGTCCTAGAGAGGTGGGAGAATGAGGCGCAAAGCATACTTGAATGAGCAATGACCAACATTTTGGATGTTACTTTGTTGCTAAGTGCCACATTTTTTGACTCATTAAACGACTGAAAGAAACAGTGCCAGATTCTGTGTTAGCATCACAGTTGTTATAATTTAGTCCATTGTAGCCCCTTGGTCAATCTATTTCATTGAGGGTCTTTCTCTTTATCACTGACCTTCTAAATTATCAAGCATAATTTCCTTTCTACTGATAGCTCATTCGAAGTATGAAAGGACAAGTCTCACCACTCATGCCTCTACAGAACATTCTAGCTGTGCAACTTTCAGGACAGGTCTGATGGTTCCTCTGGCAGACCATGGCACTTCCAATGTTCTTCACCAACAACATATTTTAAGTGCATCAAATTCATTTCAGTCTTCTTTACTAATTATCAAGCTTTTGAATACATTGGAGTTATTGAAAATCCCATGGCCTCTGTCCAGCACAGTGTAGTTCTCAAAGTAACACACTTTCTCTAGTGCAGATTTGTGTAATGCAATACATTCTTTAATTTCTTGAATTCTAGTTCCATGAAATTGTGGATCCCAGTTAAATTTAATACTTAAAAAATTCAATAATCTGATAATAATATCATTATGAGAAATTCATTTTCATTGCACTAAGTTGTAGCACATACTAAAAACTAGTCTTTGGTTTGTATCTGTAAGTGCATTGAGACCTCACTTTCAGTAAACAAGTTGTGCTACATGAATATTGAAAGTTGATAATAAGTATTCCTTTATTCCTGATGCCAAATTGTTCATATAATCCAGCTTCTCTGATTATTTGCTCAGCATACAAAGTGAATAATTATGGTCACATTTTAAATTCATGACTCATACCTTTCCTGATTTCAGTATGTAGTATTTATTCCCTTCTTCTGTTTGAATGACAGCCTCTTCTCTTTGTACAGGTCTCATGAATACAGTTAATTCTTTTGGTATTTCCATTCCTCTCAATGTTATTTATATTTTTTGTTTTGTTTATAATCTTCAGTTGAATATCCTTGTTTGGTCAGTAAAACACAAGGAAAGATTTTTTTTTGGTGTTTTCTGTCTTCAACCAAGATCAATTTGACATTATCAACAAAAGAATTGTACTATGTCCTCTTCTAAATTTTTTGTTAACTCATTGTCTATGTAATGCCAAAACAATTTTATTTATCTTCTTCAAAACTTTACTTGCATATCATATTAATGATATTTTCCATTATTTCCACATGATTTTATTTTACATCTCTTTAAAATTGGCACAAAAATGAATCTCTTACAGTATGTTCATCAGTAGCTGTATTCCACGTTATTTGGCCTAAACTAGTGAACCATCACTTTTGAAACAATTGTCAGTTACATTGGGATCCCTGTTCTTTACTAATGCCTCCAATGGAACCTGAACTTCTTTCTTCAGTAACACCATTTCTCGATATGTTAATTCTTGAAATGATTGAAAGTCCACTAATCCCGGAGAATGTATGCATTCCTTCTATCTTCTTTTCATGCTTGTTGAAGGAGTCAATATTTTGCTCATAGATAATAATGCAACATGAGGCTTGGATTTTTTCTTCAATTTTATCAGTTTTATATATGTCTTATAAATTGTTTTTTTTTGACATTATCTGTTCAGATCTTTTACTTCATCATCTTTTTATTCTATTTGTTCAAGAGCAAGTTTCAGAGTCTTTTCTAATATCTATTTTTTTCTATCTGATTAATTACCTTTTGCTTTCTTTATGTATGATGTTCTTGATATCAAAAGAGCTTTGCAAGTGGTCTGTCATTAGTGTGTAAATCTGTTCCTTAGATGTTGTCTAAATTTAGATGGAATTTATTCAAGGTTGTATCTTAGCTCTTGTGGACTTGTTTTAATTTTTTCAACTTCAAAATGATCTTACATATGAGCAATTGATGGTATGCTCATAACCAGACTTTGGTAATGCTAATAGCGGTAGTTATATCTCATTTCTCCATCATCTCTTCCTATAAATCAAGTCAAATTAATCTGTATGTATTTCATGTGACAATATACACATGTATACTTACTATTGTGTTGATAAAAATATACAGTTGAAAATAAATAATTTGTCTTGAAAATGTTATCATACAAATGCAGGCTTCATTTCTATAAAAGAACATATTTTCCAAATGCTGATCCTCCCTCTGTTTCCAACAGATAGAAATTAACAATGTCTCTTGATTGCATGTTTAATCAATTCAAGCCTAAAGAATTTGGCAGACATCTTCAATCTCTTCATCATTAGCTTTTGTGGTTTCTGCAAAGATTTGAATAATAGTTGAATTAGGTAACTTCCTTATAGGCATATTGATATTACACTATCACATGCAGGACAGCACTTAAAGATAGATCTAGAAATACTCATTTTGATGATGAATATGACACTACTTTTGTTGTTAACTGCCCCAAAGTTGGTTCCAATTGATACTGATCTTAAGAACAGCAGAGGGAAACATTGACAACCTCTGTGTCATGCTCACAACTGTTATGTTTAAGGCCAGTGTTGCTGCCACTGTGACAATCCATCTTGTTGAGGGCTTTCTTCTTTCCTCTATTCCACTACCTTACCAAGCATGATGTCCTTTTCCAGGAACTTCTCTCTCTTGACAACAAGTCCAAAGACCATGAAATGAACTCTCAAAATCCTTGCCTTTAAGAAGAATTCTGACTCTATTTCTTCCAAGACAGATTATTTGTTCTTTTGGTAGCCCATGGAATTCGAAATATTCTTTGCCAGCCTCATATTTCAAATGTATCACTTTTTCTTTGATTTTCCTTATTTAATGTGCAATTTTCCAATTTATTAGGTGAGTGAAAACACCTTGGCCTGAGTCAGGTGCACTTTAGTCCTCAAAGTAACCACTTTGCTTTTCAACACTTTAAGGAAATTTTGTGCAGCAAATTTACCCAAAGTAATGGAATACAACAATATTTCTTTTAAAATTGTCATTCTTAGCATAGTAAGCCATATGATTATCCAATGTAAAATCCAGTACCAAACATTTCAACTTAGCAGAAACTCACAAGGGGGAGTTTTAACTTCTCCTTTAGGGTGACACGGAGTTGAGAATGAATTGGTGGCAGTGATTTGTTGTTTGCTTGCTCTTTTGTTTGGTTTGTATGTTTTAGTATAGTGCTGCTGTAAACTCAATGGTACCCACTCTAACTCCCTCCCCTAAGACCCAAAGCATGGCCAAGTGACACATTTCACCAAGCCTGTGATACTGGTTGTTCTCTCCAGAAATAGAAGATAACTGAATTGCAAAGGAAAAAGCAAAGATTTTTCTGTGTGTAGATAACATGATGTTATGTCTAGGAAACCATAGAGAATATGCACCCTAGCATGCAGTTGCTAGAACTAGTATATTGATTCAGTAGAGTTGTAGAATACAAAGTCAGCACAGAAAGATCAGAAAACTTTACTTTGGGGCAAACAATTTGAATTCTCGAGTATTTCATGTTAACATTGAGACTCAGTTTCTACCTCACAAATGCAAAATATTTTTGGATATACTATTAGATTATAGATAGATTTGTTTTATGAAATTCATTATAGGCTCAGAATTTATTTTCAAAATAGGAAAATGTTTTGTGCAATGATGGTATAATTTGAAAATGTCTACTTCTCGTGAAAAGCCAGTCAGTGATGGATAGTCTTCCATGAGTGGGATTATAAACCTGGCTCTCCCTTCCATGGCAACTCCCAGATTTCCCGGTGCCTTTTGGTGTTTCACACACAATTATCTCCTAAATAAAATCATTCATTTCAATGAATACTTTTTCTCCAACTCTGATCTGATTGGTTCCTTCCACTGAGTTCTTTCCTGTGAGTGGGACGAGAACTGAGAGGACAGGCCTGAACCCAGGAGTTACTTCCTGGTAAGAGTCTGAGGATAAGAAGCTACTACCCACTGATTATCATAGAAGAAGTTTGAAATTGAATAATAATAGCTAAAAATGGTTTTCTAAACACTGATCTTCAGTTGATCCTGACTCCTAGTGATCCTATACAACAGAGCACAAGTGCCTCTTGAGTTTCTGGAACTAACTTTATGGGATCGAACAGCTCCTTCTTTCTCCCAGCAGTGGCTGGTGGTTTTGAACTGCTGACATTCTAGGTAAAAAAAAAAAAATTAAATATTTCATAATAAAGAGTTCAAGAGAGGAAATTACATGCAAAGCATTAATAATTAGAATGGCATTGGGGTTCATAAGAATACCAAAGTATTCAATATGTTCTTGAAAATATCCTTTTCCTTTTTTCTATTTTTTGATCAACTTTTTGATGAACATCCTTGTATTCTTAAAGTTAAGCAATATGCTTTTAGTTATTAGATTGTCAAAATGAATTGTTAAAAAAGTATATTAGCAAAATTTGTAGATATTCAAAATGTTAGAACATACTCTTCTCATGCACTCTTTCACAGGAAGCAACGAAAGAATGCATTTTTCAGGATGGAAAAAAAAGATGAAGAAAATCCAGTGAATGTTTGAGTCTCATGGTTTCTCTAGTGAAAAATCCAAACAGAATCATAGAGCTCATAAAGCAAACTATTTAAAAGGAATAAAGTAAGGAGGAAGAGGAAGGTTGAAGCTAAGATGTGAGCTGATGTATTTGGTGATAAGGAGAGCAGCTTTAAGGTTTCATAGAAGAATTGAAATTGAACTCGTTATTAACTCTAGGAAAAAGAAAAAAACTGAATAAAAATAAAATGCGATGAAGAGATACCTGGAAACCATTATTTTTAGTAAAGTTAATTAATCCAGCCTTGGTGACCCAGGGCATTGACTATATACAACTGCTGAAACTTAGAATCTGTCTTTTCAAGGCACCAACATCTTTCACAGGCCACACCAGAAGGACTCAATATCAGAGCTGGGGTCTCATTTGAATTCCTTGAGCCCTTTGACTTAATATTGAAAGTTCCCAGCATGAGAAGAAGCAAATGCTTATGTCTATACCAAGGTTATGGAATTGGAAGTTTTGGGACTTTGGCTCAGAGTCTTTTACATTAAGAGGGGCCAGAGATTATAATATATTTACTATAGTATCATCTTTACTTTTCTATGATATCTATTAATCTGTTAGGCATGGTTCTGCCACTGAATAAATGCTGTTGAAAGTTTTATACTCTTCACATCCCCATTGTTTGTATAAATTGTGACCAGTTACTTAAAGGTTTAATCTGTACAAATAAATTATTCATGTATTGCAGTTCATAGCTGGTCTATACTTACATAATTTCTTTTTATCAACAGTGTTTTAAAGTCTGTGTCATTGGATGAGTGTGTTAGGGTATAATTCACAGGGTAGATAGTTTGAAATTACCAGCAACTCTACCAGAGAAAGACTGGGACTTATATTCCCTTATACATTCATACTTTCAGAAACCCACAGGAGGTTAATATGAGTCAGCATTGACTAAATGGCAGTGAGTTTTTCTGTTTGTTTTTTTTTATGAATATAATTATTGTATGCCCCAGGGAATGTCTGATAATATTCTTTATCATAACACGATACTGATGTCTCTAAAGTAAACCCACACAACATATGAATGGATTTGGGGGCTAGACCTTCAATTCTAACCTCAATCTAAGAATAATTTCGTCTTCTGTCTTGAGGTTTGCCCTCATGAAGAGATCACTGAGATAAGAGCACTATGGCAAAGTCTGGGGAAGAAAGCAGATGGTACCCAACTTTCAGGAAAAAAAGATAGCTTCTGAAGCCTTAAAGACTTGTCTTCAAACAAGCAGTCATGTAAAGTGAGGCATCTACTAATGTACATTGAAGAAGCATACCAGCCTGTGTGAGTCAAGGATTTTAAATGATAAAATCCAAATCTAAAGGAGGAAATGGTATCAGAGCTTAAATTGTGAGCACTTGTTTTTCAGAGGCTGTGAATGACAGTGGAAGCCCCTCAACTCTTTGCAGGCCCCCCTTCTGGATTAAGTCCCCACTGAGTTCTCTATAATCATACTAGAAAGATGTCAATAGCCTTGCTATCTGGTACAGAGCATGATAAAGTTGATTTTGACAGAAGTAGCTAGAGTAAAATAATATACCTTATCATTTGATCTTCCTAGGGATCTGTGTTAAAGTTGTAGTTGTTTTTTTTTTAAAGTGATGGAGAAATGCATGTGGATTAAGTCTAAATGAAACCTCTCTGATCATAGACCAGGGATTTGAATAGCTTGGCTATCATGCAGAGTGCATTGGATATGGTTGATTGCAGATGGAGTTAGGTTAAAAATTAACACCTTATCATTTAATCTTTCTTTTGACACATTTTAAATTTGTTCTACTTATTGATATTTTCTTGTTTCTTTTCAGTTAATTTATTTCTCTGGTTTATTCTGTTATTGTTCTGTTTTTAACAAAATGTTTTTCTGCATATGAAATCTGGGATACATAAATCTATAGAGATAGTATCTGGATTAATGGTTTCTTGGGGGTACTGCAGGGAGGTATGGGGGAATTGGGAAGCATATAACAATGAGTACATTAAAAAAGAACATGTTCTAAATTCACCAAATAAGATTGTATAACTCTTTGTAGCATGACTGAACTATAAAATTATAGATATATGAAATGTCAATAAAACTGTAAGAGTGAACAAAACATTTGTAAAAAGCAGAAAACTGTAAGAGTGTAGTGATAGTGCACTACATATTGTAGTGTGGGAGAGAGCCCCATATTATCTTCTATTGTGAGAAGTGATAAGTAATGTCAAAAATTGACATGTCAATACACAGTAGCATAAAATAATGTAAAAAATGGGGATACAATAATTGGACAATACAACAACAAAAAAGGGGACTTGGGGGTTTACAAAGAGCAAATTAAGAGAGAAAGAGCTAAGGACAAAAATCAGGTACATAAAGACATATATTATTCCAAAGTCACAAAAGAGTTGGAAAGAAAATATTTAAGCACAGCAAAGCTAACCAATCTAACAACACACACAAAAGAACTTCACATAATTACAATCCTTATGGATAGACTAAGTCTTTTTAATGCTAATGTGAATGGTTTTGAAGGAAATGAAACCACTTAAAGCAGAATGTTTAGAGAAAGCCCAGATCCCCTATCTTATCCTTTGATAATGCAGAAACTGATTTAGCATAGCCACATTTTATGCAACATAAATTTAAATTACCCAAAAACCACGCAAAAGAAAATAGGTCCACGTGTGTTGTGACGCTATCTCAGTTATAACCACCTTTGGGGCTGAAGTTCCTGCAAGTGTGTTGTAAATACGTGTTTTCTGAACTGCTGCCTGGCTAGACGGTGAAAATGTCAATGTTGATCTGCAGTGGTATTATGGCCGATATTTATTACCTCATAAAATTAAACTATGTGGTAACTGTGCAGCTGATGGAACCTTGCCTAAATGTGGTTTATGGTTGCGCTAATTCTTCTGGGGTTCCACAAAGCAGAAGGCTCTGAAGCAATGCAGCCATTAATTAGTAGGGTCATACCGACTGTGCACTGGTGTCCTAGAGCCCAACTTTCATTACCCTTTGGCTCCAGAACCTTTTGCGGGGTTATTTCTCCCAGAAGCTTCTTTAGCTTGCTGACACTGGTTTCTATCCCTCACAGGATCTAATAAAGCAATGGCAATGATTTCACGACTTGTCTCTTGGAATTTCTTCTTAAAATTATGAGGAGTAGTTAGCTGGCTACTTTAAAGATGATTTAATCTTTTGTTTACAACCTTCTATGACACATCTTAATTTACGTAGAGCTTTATATAAACTGCTTAAAAGCAATGATGCTACTTTGAGACATAAGTTCTGCCTGACTTAACGCATGGTATTTTCAATGGCCTCACGTGCATATAAAAGCTGGACAAGGACTAAGGGAGACCAAACCTTGACGCCTTCTAAATACGGTGTGAGTGAAGAATATTAATTATGTAATGGTCTGCCAGAAGATGGAACAAATTTATCTCGGAAAAAGTTCACCAAGAATGCCCCGTAGAAGTGAGAACAGCTAGACTAGCTTTCATATACGTTTAGGCATATTATCAGGATGGACCAGTCCCTGGAGAAGGACATCTCAATTGGGAAAGTGCACGGCGAATGAAAAAGAGGAAAACCCTCATTGTGATAGTGACCCTGTAGCCACCGCCTCATAATGAGGGTTGTGAGGCTGCCTTGGGCTGGCCGCTGTTGCCTGCTGTTGTACACTGGGTCACCAGGAGTGACAACCTAACTGAGGACACTGAACAACAATGGACAAATAAATGCTGAACTGTCTTTTTTTTTTCTGTAACTACAATACTGGTAGGCATCCAATACTTAAGCATAAAACTCTGGTTTTAAAACACTGATTTTAAATATGCTTGAGCTATAGCTCCTAAGCAAATAACAGAAATAATGCGGTATTATTTTAATGTGATAATATAACATGTCTACTAAATCTAATAATCTGAGAAGACATTTATTGAAGATGTATTTAGGCTAGTCACGGTTCACTGTGCTTTTCAGGTGCTATATTCTTCTGATCTTCTCCAAAATTCTACAGGATAGATTTTATTATTATCCAGCATATAGAGGCACCACAGAGGCACAAAAAACTTTAGTCAATTTCCAAAGCTCTTGCCCCAGGAAGTAACGGGATTAGACTGACAATATTTTCCAGTAAATATGGATCAAAAAACTTAAAAGTAATTATAGACACACACACAATGTTTGCTTTGTCTGTAAGTCTTTTTTTGGCCCTCTAAAATATTAGCATGCCTTGGAAACCTCTCAAAAAAGAAATAAGACATCCAGGCAAATCTGAGTGATTTATTTTGCTTTTATTTCTGCTAAACAACAAAATAAGTTGCACATGTGTAATACACATTTGCAGGCTCATTTAGATGAACTTAGTGGATGTAATTGACATATCCTAGATGTTTAACTTTAATTAGTTTGACAAATACCTACAGCTCTGAAATCGTTACTTCACTTTAGACAATGAGATTGGTTTAGGGCTGCAAAAATTTTCTCTTGCAGCTTTATAATGATTGCCTCCTGGCCTTACCTATTTCCCCCTGTGTGCCAAGGCAACGATTACTTTTTTCTCACTGTGGATGATGGGACAAGCAGAAACCCAACATCCTAATTCCCAGGGTCATTGTATAACCCTTTCTTCTGGAATGAGGCAGTATGCCCTCTAGCTCACTTTCGTCAGATAGATTTTAAGGAAGATGGGATGTTCCCTTGAGTGTCCAAGGCAGTAGGTCTTTGAGATCATGGTCACTTGACACCCAGAAAGCAGTGGTTGCTGAACTTAAACAAAGATTTTAAAATTTAAACTCAAAGCTTAATTCTCTAGAAAACCAAAGTTAAAAATAACTTATTACACATCATGTATACATAAAAAACAAAGCTCTCATTGAGGGACCCCATAGGACAGAGATTGTGAGCTTCAAAGCGCTAAGTCTTTATTGTAGTAGAAAACCCGGACTTTATCCCCCAGAGCAATGTTTGGTTTCACACTGCTGATCTTGCAGTTAGCAGTCCAAGTCTTAACCTATGCCAATAGGGCTCCTAAGACATACATCAACAATTCAAATGATATCTTTTATATCAGGATTTTACCCATTCATTTCATTTCATTTTTTCTTATTGGGTCTTTAAACAACAAAAAAATAGTATCAAATTTTGTCCAAGTTCTTTCAGTGACATCCGTTGTTGTTGTTAAGTACCATCGTGCTGGTTTCATCTCATAGTGAACCCCTGCAGAAGAGAAGCAACACTGTCTGGTTCAGTGCCACCTCCACAATTGTTCTTATGATAGAGCCCACTGTGGCAGCCACTGTGGCAGTCCATCTCACGAAGGATTAGTGAAATAAGAGATTGTCTCCCTTCTACTTTATAAAGCACAACGTCCTTCTCGCGGCAATGGACTGTCCTGGCAATCGGTCCACAGTAGGTCAGATGAAGTGTCACCATCCTTTTCTCTATGAAACGCTCTGGCCACACTTGCTCCCGTATAGATCGCTTTGTTTGTCTGGCAGTCCCTGATACTGTGAATGTTCTTCTCCAGACCACAGTTCAAAGGCGTCCAGTCTTCATTGGCTTCCTTAGTCCAACAAGCAGGCAAGGAAATTGAAATACCCTGGCCTGAGTCAGGCACAACTCAGCTCTCAAAGTAGCACCATTGCTTTTGAGAACCTAGAAGACTTCTTGTACAGGAGATGTATCTAACGCTGCCATGTGACCTCTTGACTACTGTTTCTAAGAGCACTGATGGTCGATCCAAGCAAGACAAAATCCTTGACTTCAATCTTTTAAACATCTTTGACAGTTTTTTTTTCATTTTTGTATGTGTGGCATGACTGCCCTCTGGTGGGAGTAGGAGGCCCAGCCTTGCTACTTGATAGCTGCTGCTGGATTTGAACTGCCAACCCACTGGGCTGGAGTCCCGCACTCAACCACTACATTACCAGGGCTGAGACCATTTAAACATTTATGATGATATTACTGACTGGTACAGCTGTGAGGATTTGAGTCATCTTTACTTTGAGTTTTTTATCCATGCTGGTGACTGCAATCCTTTATCTTCATGAAAAATCAGAATCTTGAGATAGCCATGCAGTGCTTTATTTAATCTTTAGATTAATTTATATAATAGTTAGTCACCCTCACTGCCAGCAACTTAGTGCTGTTTGATGGCAACCCTCTATGATGGTGTAGAACTGCCCCTTTGAGTTTTCTAGAATAAATGTTTCAGGGAGCAGAAAGTCCAGTCTTTGTTTCATGGAGTAGCTGTTGATTTCAAACTGCTGACACGGTGGACTGCAGCGACAGCACAACCTCAATGCGACCAGTAAGTTAATGCCGTGCCCAGGATTTAGACATTCTGAATTCCTAAATTCTCTACTTGGTGGGATTGATTATTTTGTTTCCCTTGAGCTATTGTATTGTTAGAATCACTTTGCTAACATTATATTTTGAATGTTTATACTGAAAATACAAAAGACTAATGGCTATTTTGTGCATTTGAACTCTTGAATTTTATTGTTTGACTTCTACCTTCATGATTGTTTTCTCTCTTTTTTCCCTCTTTTTGTTTGCTTTAATTAATTAGATTGTTTAATTTTTCCCACACAATTTTTGTTTAATTTCAATATCTATGTTTCATTCTACTTTATTTCATATGTTTATTTTTATTTGATTTAACTTGTTTTAAACATTTTTAAAACTTAGAATTTATTTATTTTAGTTATCCTGTTTTAATAAATATTTGAACTATAATTTTATATCAATCTTAAATGTATTCCATAGTTCAGGTGTAGAGTATTTTTGTTAGTATTGGTTTTTAGAAGTTCAATATATTTAAGTTAGGTTTCCCTGATGGTTTAAAATTTATTTATCTGGGTATTAAAACTCTTATACTAACTCTTAACTTTGTTCTTTCTTTAAGTTCTCAAGTTCAAAGCATAGGTGGTTTGGTTACCTAAATAGCCTCACATTATGAAATATTTTTAGCAATGACAAGTGCATATCCCTTCTAATTTTATGTGTTAATTTTTTAATCACCAGGTATAATTTCTCTAATATTTGCCGCTTACAGGCACACTTTCAAATATTTTCTGTGCATTTTTAATTTGTCTTCCCAATAATATTTTATTAACTGTGTGTATGCCTTATAAAGTCTACTAGTGGTAGTTGCACTATATGTATCATTGTTTCTCACATTTTCTTTTCTCTACTCACTTTTTTCTATCAATTCATGTATCCATTTGTATATAAATTTCATACCTCATCTCTATCAGCTACAAATAATTCTTCACTTATATCCATTTTCAAATCAACAAGAGATCAGCAAATATGTCTTGTTTTGTTAGCTTTGTTGTCAAACTTCTGCATCGACCTAATGTTTTCACCCTATAATCCTCTTAGTCTGCATTCTCACTTAGCTTTTGTACAGCTGCATAGATACTAATAATTATAAAGTTAACGTTTATTGTGTTTACATTTTATTCTTCAATATGTTCGCATATCTTTAATGAAATAAATTTTCAAACTTGCTTACCTGACAGAATTAAATAACTATGAATACAAAATACATAGAATGATGAAGAAATACTATTATTATTGACTGTCACTATTTTATATTATTTTCTCTAAACAATCCTACATTTTTAGAAAATATGCTCCTTACAATTCCTATATCTCCTAAAACAATATTTATACATGGGAATTGTTTAACTTATAGTCTTTAAAGGATCATAAATCTTAAAAACATAGTTCTAAAAATTCACAGGGATTAAACATAATGTTTAGACTCATGATATTTCTCTCTTCCTGAAAATGCTAACTGATATTGCTTAAAATATTTAAAGAAGATTATATTAACAGCTATCATGTAAAAATCACACAGTTTAAAAATGCCTAACAGTTAAAATATGTATGTTGGATATATATACACACACATATATAGAGAGAGAGTATTTTGCTATACATTTATATTTTATATTGCCATACTTAAATCTTTAAGGATCTTCCTTTGGAGAAGTACACCAGGATTCTGAAAACTAGTATGTGTGGTATGAATATGAATGAATTTATAAATATTTTATACAGTTGATTTGTAATCTCGGCAAATTTATTGTGATGCTAAATATGTTGGCCTACTTTACAAAAAGAAAAAAACCCAAAGTGAATAGGCACACTGTTCATAACATATCAAATTAACAGATGTAACTTAAATCTACGAAGAGACAGTAATAGCAGCTGTGCTTTCTATCTACTTCTGAGCCTTTATACTCATTCCATAGAAATATGTGGTAAGGAAACTTCAAAATATTTCATATTATAGTGAGTAATACACCACATGACTCTAGGAGAAAACAGGTAATGGTTGTTATTTTTTTCTTGATTTTAAGTATTTTAAAGCAAAATTTTACTTTTTTATACAAAGACATAATTTTAACAAACAAAATTATTCAAGTTGAAATCATTCAAAAAGTGTTTAAACATGTTTATTTGCTTTGTGCTTTTCTTTTTTGTTGTTGATATTTCTTGGTTTTTTGTTTTTGTTTTTTGTTTGTTTTTTTGTGTTTGTTTTTTTTTGCTTTGCGCTTTTCTAATTTATTGTAGCTTCTAATATGATTCTCACATTCTAGATAATTAGTATATAGTTTATAGACTAATCATGTCTTTAACAAATTGATTTATGCTGTGTCATTATACCTTGAACATAAGGCAGGTTTTAATGCAAGTAGACTCATTATTTTTTATCTTCAAGTTTTAAAAAAAATAATAATTTTGCTTAAGATCATTCAACAACAGTTGCTGCAGTGCCTTGACAGGGAATTGCCGGAAGTTTAGGTCAGGCGCAGAAGAGCACAGGGAACAAGCATTTCCACTGCTGATATCAGATGGATCTTGGCTCAAAGTAGAGAACACCAGAAAGGCGTTTACTCGTGCTTCATTGACTATCCCCCTAAACTGTTTGCTGTCACCAGTCATTTCTATTTGATACCTTGAATCAAGTAGCACATGAATATAAACATAAATGCACCCATTTTACAAACAACAATAAAAATCCTGGACTCACATCGATCTTATAGCACAGGGTAGAACTGCTCCTGGAGATTTCCTAGACTAACTCTTTACAGGAGTAGAAAACCTCTTAATTCCCTCTATTTATATTACCTTGGATCAAAACCAATATTATTTTCTTAAAATGAAATTTCCAATATTCCAGTACATAAGTAAAAACAGCTTAATATGTTATGCCATGTTGGCATAACAAACCTACCCAATCACAATCCACCCCTTGCCAACATGGCACCCGTACATAATTCTTTACCCATATAGAATTTCCAGACATCAATGAAATCAAACTTATACTTAACATCAAACATCTGTCATACATATAAGTGAGAGCACACTGAGTCCAATTGTAGCTGATATATCATACATGAGCAAAGAAAAGATTCAATAAGCTCATAAACAGAAAGTACATGAACAATCACAACCCTCACTTCTACAATTGATCACGTGGTCATAACTGGTAGGTTGAACTACCTTCTTCTACTATCCATTCTGTATTACCTTTGCCCTCAGCAATCACTTCAGCTGGTTGTGGTTTTTTCCCTGGTGGGGTGACCCAGACCTTCATTCCTGAGGGATCTGGGTCATTAGGTGTCCTGTCATGATGGAGTTGCTGTAATTTACCATTAACTTTTATCACAGGGCATGGTAGCACTAAGAGTCAGCCTGTGGGATCTCCTGAATTCCAAACATATTCCTCTTTACCCCCATTATGTAACACCAGTCCAATTTCTTCTTGATAATCTGGGTCAATCACACCACTCAGTACAGTGACACTCTTCCTGACCTGTTGATCCAAAGGCATGAGAATCCCAAAGTGGCCAGGGGGTATTTTCAGCTACCAGTTCAGTGGAATCCATGCTGTGTTTCCAGGTGGGAGAGTTCCTTTCTTCGGGACCAGGACCTCCAGTCCCAAAGAACAGGGTTGCTGGGACAAGAAGCAAAAATGCTGCAAGTGGACTAATATGAGTAATAGTGAGTGGTGCCATGCCAGTTTCCACCCGTTGGTTCCTGGACACATGAATCCTGGCTATTGGAGACACAGCACCATATGTTGGCCGCTGGTTTAAAGCATATACAGCTTCCTGGAGACCATTGCCCCAGTCTCACAAATTCTTGCCACATAGTTTGTGTCACTGTTGTGTCTTCAGGAGCCCATTCCTTCATTCTATCAAGCCAACTGCTTCTGGATGATGAGGAACATCATATGACCAGTGGATTCCATGAGCATGGGCCCATTGCCACACTGAATTTGCTGTAAAGTGAGTTCCCTGATCTGAAGCAATGCTATGTGGGATGCCAGGCCGGTGGATGAGGCATTATGTAAGTCCACAAATGGTGGTTTGGGCAGAAGCATTGTATGCAGGAAAGGCAAATCCATATCCAGAATAGGTGTCAATTCCAGTCAGAACAAATGCTGCCCCCTCCAGGATGGAACTGTTCCTATATAATCAACTTGCCACCAAGTTGCCAGTTGATCTCCCTGAGGAATTGTTCCATACCTTGGATTTAACATTGGTTTCTGCTGCTGGCAAATAGGGCACTCAGCAGTGGCTGTGGCCAAGTCAGCCTTGGTGAGTGGAAGTCTATGTTGCTGTGCCCATGCATAACCTCCATTTCTGCCACCATGTCCACTTTGTTTATGTGCCCACTGGGCAATAACAGGAATGGCAGAGGAAAGAGGAGGGCCAGTCTCCACAGTGCATGTCATCTTGACAAAACTGCTGGAAAATATCAAACATACGATCTCCCAGAGCATCTCCTTTAACCAGCACCCCATCCATTGGTGCTCCTACTTTAGTTATTAACTTTGCTATTTCACACTATGGATTAGTAGGAGTGGCAGAATTACCCATGACTTTAGGTCTAGAGTTAGCATCATCAGTGCTCTTAAGACTAATCAGATTGGAGAACCAATAAAAAAAAACCATGTTTATGATTTTATTTCTCTAGAAGCACTCCTGGTACCACTTGTGTCAGAAAGGGTTCTCTAGAGAAATAAAACCAGGACATTAGTAATTCTCCTTATATATTTATATATAGAGAAGGGTATATAAGATAAGAAAGAAAGATTTAACTAATCTATAAAGCAGTACAAATTGCTCGGTGCAACTCACTTGCGTGAGACAGCTAGAAGACTGACAGTCCTTCAAGTCTTGAGGGCCGCTGAGTTGTCCTCTGTAGAGCAATTCAGGCTATGTGGTCACAGGCAGCAAACAGCAAAGCAAGTCACCAACAGTCAGTCAGATGACAGAGTCCAACATTCCTCAGCTCAAGAGATGCATATCCCAGGAGCGTGGCGAAGTCGGGCTTGAAGGAATCTCAACTCACAACTCCACAGTCCACGATTAGGTGTCCCACAGGTAGTGTTGCTTGGAGGTCTAGGCACAGTACTAAAAAGGCAGCTAGCTGGTCCAAAGATCCGAAAGCAAGAGAGAAGGCGGGACTCACTGATCCCTTCCTATCTTCAATTCATCCTGTATATTCATTGGTTGTGCTGTCACACCAGACCTACCAATCTTCTGTGGCCATGTTGCCATAACAAACCTACCCATCACAGTCAACTTGCTTTAAAAGCTACCTCATGTTCAAGGTATAATGCCACTCACCATAAATCAATCTTTTAAAAGCATCATTAGTCTGTAAGCTATATGCTAATTATCTAGAATGTGAGAATCATATTAGAAGTTACAATAAATTAGAAAACTGCAAAGTAAATAAACATGTCTAAACTTCTTGAATGATTTCAACTTCAATAGTTTTAAAGATGTTTTTGAATGCAGTACTCATTTGTATATAAAATGTATAATTAACTCAGTTGGACATTTGTAATGAACCTGAAATATACCAAAGAAAATGACATGTCATCTGTAATTCCAAAAGGTAACTAAATAATAACCTTGATATTAAGGCTATTATTTTATAAATGCAGACTATTTTTTTTGTTTATTTGCTTGTTACTTTGTTTCTTCTAAAATTTTTAGGAGAAAAAAGGGAATCATATGTTTCTTGAAATTCTGATTTATCAGATGTTGGTAGAATTTATTTTAATGAATCAAAATTAAGATATATGTGTTAGAGATTAAATTGTGTCACGCAAAGATATGTTGAAGATCAAAACTTTGTATTTTTAAAGATGACATTTTTTGAAATTAGACCTATGCAAAGCTGTTAAATTAGAATGAGGTCCTACTAGATCAGGATTTAGCTTAATCCCATATGCATGATATTTTTTCCCTTGTTTTTTGGGCATTATGGCCCTCTGCTGGTGGGGGTAGGAGTCCCAGCTTTTGCTCCAGTGGAGCCGCTGCTGGAATTGAACCTCCATCCCAGTGGGCTGCAGTTCCACGTAAAACAACTACGCCACTGGGGCTCAGCCAGCATGGTATCTTTAAAAGAGAAGTTTTCCTATATCAACAACCCCCTTGATTGTATAGTTTGTCCAGTCACTTAAGACTATAGTCTGTACTAGTCAACAACTCACGCTTTGCAGTTTGTAGTCAGCCCATACCTGTACAATTTCCTTTTCTCAACTGTGTTTTAAATTCTGCATTGACTCATTAATAACGTTATCAGTTATGTTAACTTATACGCTAGGAAGATAATTGATGTGTTCTGTAGCATAAAATGACAATAATATCTCCAAGGTGAACCAGAGGCATATGTGAAAACTAGACCTATGACAGGATTTTATACTTAAATTTAATTCTAACACAAAAATAAATACAATTAGTTTTTGTGGCATGAGATCATGAGAGACATGGGTGCTATAGATATGGTCCGTGACTATCAGAAAGAATAGCCAGGTGTCTGAGTGGCTTGTCTTCAAACGAGAAGTCACCTAACCAAAGTGACAACTAAATCCAAGGATTATAATTATATAATCCAAACCCCACAAAGGGGATGCCATCAGAGTTTAAATTGTGAACACGTGCTGTTCAGAAGGCCATGGGTGCCAGAGGATCCACCAACACATTCTCAGAGGACAAACATCAATGAAGTCTCAGGTGCAAACCCCTCAGACCATAGTTAAAAAAAAAATGACTTGCTCTCAGACAGAAAGATTACAACATTATTTATGCCAGATATAATTAGGTTAGAATGTAGTATCTTTTAATTTGGTCTTCTATTTGATTCATTTAAAGTTGTTTATGTTTTGTTTTGTTTTGTTTTAAGTGAAGGAGAAATGAATGTGCGCTAAGCTTCTTGTGAATTCCCTCTGCCCTTAGACCAGGGATGCCTGTAGTGTTGCTGCCATGCAGAATACATGGAAAAGTGGATTGTTGCAAATGCAGTAAGTAATGACATCTCTTTTGAACCATTTGACATGTATTTATTATTTAGTATATTTTTCTTCATTATTTTCCAGGTCACTACTATATTTCATTAGTTTGATTTTCCTATGTAATGAGTAAACCATCCTCTCCTCTTTTACCTTGCAAGAATACTGTGAGGGTGGCGTTCAACTTTGATAATGTCACAATAAAAAAGAGAATTAAAAACAAACAAACAAACCACCATCATCAGGTCAATTTTTAAAATTCATTGGTTAGATATTCCTCTAGCTTCAAACTTACTTTACCAATTCTGACATCAACTTTTCCTCTAGTCTCAATAATATACTGCTATGGTCATGTAGAATTCACAGGCAATACTTAGCCTTGAAATTTATTAACTAAGAATACAGTCAAATGGGCCAGATAGCTTCATCGCAACTATACTCAAAAGCATACTGAAGCCTTCACCTTCACAGCCAAATTAGACAAATATTTCAAAGGAAACAGAGACCCAAAGGATGTACTCCCACACAGGATGTTCTGTCTTAAGTGTAGTTTCTATTTATTCAATGGCTCTTTTTTAACTGAGGAGATTAACAAAACTGATTAATATCCATAGTAGAGAGTTGCATACACCCCATATTCATGTCACTATATAAAATATCTTGGAACTTATTTGCATCAATACCAAGTCACCAGTACTTATGGCAGAGCATGATCTCCTCATGTATTCACAACCCAAAATCAAAGCATTATAAATAACAGGAGAATATTGTCAAATAAAGAGCCAAAAGGAGAGACTGTCCAAATGGAATATATTCAAAATACTACTGTGGAAGAGCTGTCTTCACAAATTAGAGTCTACCTTAATGGTATGGTTGGAATCGTGTAGAACCATCATTTTCTGATGAAACTCAACTAAAAATTAGTAGAAACAGATGCAATCATTCGTCAATGATGAGAATGTGAAATTTAAATGCTTTATAAATACAGAAAAATGATTAGTTTTCAAAAATGAAATAAAGGTGGATATCCTAGGCATTAGTCAGTTGAAATGGACTGTAGCAGGACAATCTCATTGTTTATGCCACACTATCTAAAGTTCAGCACAGATGTTTTATTTTGAAAAGGATTAAGATCAGGTATGACTTTATAAATTACTTAATTAAATATGTGATTAATTATGATTTATGCCGCAATTTACAACTTCAAAAAGAACAATGTTGTATTATCATCAAAAGAGCATTTGAAGTATCTTTCTTGAAATGTAAGGTATTTTGTGATTGGATAATATCTATACACCTAAAAGTAGTCCAGTTAGTACAGTTAATATTCCAATGTTTGCATCAACCCCTAAAGCTATTGTTGCTAAGTGCCATGGAGTTGACTCCAACTCATAGTGGCCTTAGGCACAATAGAAAGAGACTTGATCAAGCCCTGGATCATAGTCGCAATTGTCCTTATGCCTTAGCCCAGTGATCAGCAAATTGTGACTTGTGAGTCACATGCAGCTCTTTCACTGTGAACATGTGGCTCTGAAGTAACATTGAACATATTTGCAGGTTATTATTTCAGATCATGGTGATTTCATTTGTTTGGAAAATCACATTCTAAGGCTCTGGAGTGATTTTAAAGTTGTTAGGGGAGATGAGATTGGCTCTTCAGTCTCAAGAGTTTTCTGATCCCATTGTTTTAGTCACTGTGCCAACCAGTCTCCTTCAGAGCCTCCATCGTTTCATGGTCTTTCCACTTTCCAAAGCGTGATAACCCTTGCCAGGCACTGGTCTCTCTGGACAATATGTCCAAAGTATATAGGACAAAGCCTTGCCTTCCTTGCCTGTAAGAAACATGCTGGCTGTATTTCTTCTGAGACAGAGTTGTTTGTTCTTTTGGCATTCCATAGTAATTTCCATATTCTTCTCCAGTACCACAATTTAAATGGATCAAGTCTTCTATTATCTTCCTTATTCAATGTTCATTTCCACATTTATATGAGGCAACGGAAAATACCATGATGTGGCTAAGGAACAACAAATCCATAATCTTTAGTCTTCAGTACTCTAAAGCAGTGCTCTCAACCTGCCAGCCACGCCCCCCTTGGGGGTCAAATGACCCTTTTACAGGGGTTACCCAATTCATAACAATAGCAAAATTACAGTTATGAAGTAGCAAAGAAAATAATTTTATGGTTGGGGGTCACCACAACCTGAGGGACTGTATTAAACGGTCATGGCATTAAGAAGGTTGGAAACCATGGCTCTAATACCTAATGCAACACATTATCTAATTTATCTAATGCAACACATCTTTTGCTTTCTTGACTGCTGCTTGAATGAGAACTTATTGCGGATCCAGGCAAGTCAAAATCCTTGACAATTTCAAATCTTTCTCCATTTATCAATTTGTTACCTATCTTTCCATTTGTGGGGATTTGGGTCATCTTTACATTGAGTGGTGATTTAGACTGAAAGCCGCAGTCCTGATCTTCATCAGCAGTTCTTCAAGTCCTCATTTTCAAGCAACAAGATTGTGTCATCTGTATATCACAGATTGTTTATAAGCCTTCCTTCGATCCTAGTGCCACATTCTCCTTCACATAATCCAGTTTCTCTGATGATTCACTCAGCATACAGACTAAATAAGTATGGTGACAGGACACAAACCCGATACATAGCTCTACTGATGTTAAAGTAGTTAGTATTCCATGTTCTGTTCACCCAACTGCCTCTTGATCCATGTACAAGCTGTTAAGAGGCTCAATGAAATGTTCTGGAATTCCTCTGCTTCTCAAGGTTGCCCAGAGTTTGTTGTCATCTACACACTCAGATCCACTGGCATAGTCAGCTAAACATAGTAAACATCTTTTAGGTATTCTCTTTCAGTCTAGATTCATATGTCATCGATAATTAAATCTTTACTTCCAAATCCTCTTCTCAATCAGCAACCAGTCAATGTTGTAACTGCTGTTGGATTACCTTCTTCAAAGTCTTATTTGCCTGCTATTTCACTGACAGTGTTCTGGAGTTTGAGCAATCCACTTGGATCGCCTTTCTTAGGAGAAGGACAAATAATGATCTCTTCCAGTTAGTTGGCCAAGCAGCTATCTTCTACATTTGCTGGAATAAAGGAGTGTGTCCAGTGTATTATCAAATTGTTGAAACATGGCAATTAGCACCCCATCAATTCCTGAAGCCTTGTTTTTGGCTAATATTTTCCTTGCAGCCTGAACTTCTTCCTTCAGTGTCATTGCTTCTTGCTCGTATGCTACTTTCTCAAAGGGAGAATATCAACTAGTTGTTTTTGGTATAATGACTCTGAATTATTTCCATCTTCATTTGATGCTTCCCATATTATTCAATATTATGTCAAACCTTTTAGTATTTCCTTTTAAAGATTGATTTTTTTTCTTCTGTTCTTCCTTTTTAATATATGCTGAGTGTCTTCCTCATTTGGGGCTTTTTAACTCTGTCTTTGCACATTTTGTTTTAATATTAGTTTTAATATTAATATTTGCACATATTGTTTTAATATTGTTGAGCTGCCATTTGAAATTTTCTTTTCTGCTCCATGACTTCAGTATTTCTTCAATTTGTTTTACTTACTTAATGTCTGCTCCATAATTAAGAGCAAGTTTCAGAGTCTCCTTCAACATCTAAGATCTTTTCTTCTTTCCTGTCTTTTAAAGGCCTTTTAAATTCATCAGGAATGCTATTCTTGGTCTCCTCCCACAAGTAATCAGCTCTTCTGTCATAACTGTTTGATATATCATGTCTTCTATTCTTGAGATATTTTCAAAATTCTGGTGGGATAAACTCAAGGATATATTTTGGCTTCTATGAATTTGTTTTAATTTTCTTCGGCTGTAATCTAACTTACATATGAAAAACTAATATTCTGCTGCACAGTCAGCCCTAGTCTGGTTTTACCTGAAGATATTGAACTTCTCAACCCTCAATCAACAGATGTAGTTACATTGATTTCTGTGTATTCCATCAGGAGATGTCCATCTATATACTTTTTTTTTGGTTTTTTATGCATCACTGCCCTCTGGTGGTGGGAGAAGGAGACCCAGACTTTGCTCCTGTGGAGCTGGAATTGAACCTCCATTCCAGTGGGCCGCAGTCCCGCGCACAACCACTAGGCCACCAGGGCTCAGCTGAGAAGTCCATCTATAAAGTCACCATTGAAAATTTTTATTTGCTAAGAACAAGTTATCAGTCCTGTAAAATTCTATTATAGTCTCTTCAGATTTATTCCTATCACTCAGAATAACTACTGTTCCTCTTTGTTTCCAACTTTTGAATTCCAATTGCCAATGATTATCATTCCGTCTTGACTGTGTGTTCGATTGATTCCTAAAGGAAGTCATTTGAAAAATTCTTCAACTTGTTAGTTGAAGCATAAATTTGAATAATAATTCCATTGATTAGAGTTTCTTAAAATAAATGATAAAACCCTCCCATAGACATCACTATACTTAAAGGTTCAATCTATCTTTATAATGAATGCAAACCCATTTCTCTTGAGTGTGGCATTACCAACATAGAAAAACATGCTTTTCTGATTCAAAATGGTAAATTCCAGTCCATTTTGGTTCTCTAATGATTAGGATATCAATCTTTGTGTGCTCCATTTCATTTTGGAGATTTCTAATTTTCCTAGATTCAGCCGTGGCTCATTCAAGTTTGAATTATTAGTGGATTTTTGCAGTTGTTCCTTCTTTGCTTGAGTTGTACCAATCAACAAATGACGATCCCAGCAGCTCCTCTTCCACAGGCTCCTTGACTCACCGCCCCTTACTCAACTCTACTATGGGAAAGTAGTTCTTCCTCTGTTACATTTTGAGTGTCCTCTGATCTGAGAGATCCATCTGTTGGCACTCTCTCCAACAATGTTCTGCTTCCTTTCCTTTGATCTTAAGTACCTGATGATGTTTCAGAGATGTGCATAAGGTTTCTCAGTGGCTGTGTTCTCAGAAATGGGCAGTCAATTACTTCTTTGTCTGTTCCTATTCTGAAAGCTCCTCTGTAGCTCGTTCACTGTGGATGACTCTGCTGTTGCTTGAAATACCAGTTCCACTGCTTCCAGTATCAAAACAACTCAGAATCCACAAATGAAGGAGAAACTGAAAGATAACTGGTGGCTCCTCAATTTAGTGATGAAGCTATTGAGGAAGTCTACCAACTTCTTCAATCTGAAGTTAATCAAACTTAAACAATTATTCATAATTGAAATGTGAAAGTTGTGATAAAAGAAAAATCAGTAATTATAAATAAATTTTTCATAACAGAATGAAACTGGAAAATGTGTGATAGAATTTTGTAAGGCCAATATTTCATGAGAAATACCATTGTATAGCTAGATAAATAATTTCTATACATGTGGACCTCACTAGACAAAATGCATAGTAATAAAATGGATAAGATCACTGGGAAGAGAGGGTGCAGAAGAGTAATAGTACTAGCTAAAATGAGCTCAGAGTAGCTGCAAATCAGAGTATTAATTACTCCTCAGTAATGTCACCTTG
>PVJH01028639.1:0-27091 GCA_004026705.1 Nesogale talazaci
AATCAAAATCAAACAAAAGAACTGCCATCAATATGAAGCTGACTCACGGCATGCTATAGGGCAGGGCAGACGGGCCTCGGTGAGGTTCAGAGACAGTCATTGTTTGGGGGAGTAGAAAGACCCATCTTTTGCCTGCAGCGTGGCTGGGTGGTTTGTGTTGTTCATTTTGTGGATGATAGCCAAACATAAAATCACTATACCATCAGGGATCCCGTAGGACCAATAATGATGTGTAATTTTCATGTTTTCAATCATTTTATCATAAAATTTACAAATTATATCAGTATAATAGTTGTGTGGTTGCTGTTGTTGTAAGGTGCCATGGCGTCGGTTCCAAACTTTATTGATTGGGCACAATAGACGGAAACATTGACTGGTCCTTGCCAATGGTTTTATGTTTGAGCTCATTCTTGCAGCAGCCACTGTGTCGCTCCTTCTGGCCTAGGGCCTTCCTCTGTTGTGTTCCTGCTCTACAAATCATGTCTTTCCCGGTGACTAGCATCCTCCTTCCCACTATCATGATCCCAATTCTACATTACAAAACTGCCTACACCAGAGGATGTACACTGGTACAGATAGGAACCAGAAACACAGAGAATCCAGGCCAGATGATCCCTTCAGCATCAGTGGTGGGAGTGATGATACTGTAAGGGTGGAGGGAAGGCGAGTAGAAAGGGGGAACCTCCCACTGGCTTGGCAGATAAAATCCAGGAGCAGCTCTCCAGGAGCAAGGGTGGGCCTCCCACTTCCACCAGAGGGCAGTGATGCCTCCCCCCAAAAAGAAAGTGGGAACCTACATATAACCTCTTCCCTGTAGTATGGACAAAGAGGAAGTGGGTGAAGGGAGGCAGTGACAGTGTAAGAAATTATAAAGTAATAATAATTTATAAATTATAAGGGGTTCATGATGGAGGAGAAAGTGGGGAGAGAAGTGAAAAATTGAGGACCCGTTGCCAAGGGCTTAAATAGAAAGCAAATATTATGAGAATAATGAGGACAAAGGATATACAAATGTGCCTGACACACAATAGACTTATGTATGGATACTGATAGGAATTGCATGAGTTCCCAATAAAAGTTCTCTCATTTATCATTCCAGTCAATACCACTTCTTGGAAATCATTTATTGTACTTTTATCACTGTTGATTTATTTCAAGTTAATGAATATCATGAACATATGTTTCTAACATATTCTTTTTTCCAATTTCTCATTTTACTCATAATACTGTTTCTATGTTCTACCCATGCTATTTCATCCATCATTTTTCTTGATGAAAAATATTTTGTATGAACTCATAGTATTTATTAAGTGTATTTATTAATATACCAAATTATTTTTAAATTACTCCATTAATTTAAAGTCATTTTCAGTTATTTGATATTACATGTAATGTAAAGGAGTCCTGGTAAAAAGTCTTACTCACAACACAAAGGTACATAGTTCAAATCAATAGCTATTCTGTGGAAGAAATAAGTGTCAGGTTGCTTTCTTAAAGATTACAGAGTGAGAAACTATGCAGTATTTTTGTTCTTTGCTGTAGGCTTTCCATCAGTGGGAAGGAGCACCAGTTTTTGTAAGTTTTTTTTTTTCTTGAGGATATGGAGTTATGCTCCATTTAAATTTTAAAAGAAATTTATTTTCAGTCTCCTGGTAATTAATGATTACCAGGATGTTGAGGACATTTAGATTTAGCTGTTAAAGCTACTGTTTAGGCTTGGGACCCTCAGAAAGTTGGTAGTGCAAGCACATTAACCTCTTTGCTGGATTATAATAATGTATATCCTCTGTATATGTATATATGTATATATATGTATATACACACACACAAGCACACATTGAAAAACTGCAGTCACAGTATGAGTTGGAATAAGCAAAATATCAATGATGATTTAGGTGAACTGTGATGTTGATCAATTTTAACATGTCCTTAAGTCATTTTTATTTTTCCTTCCAAGTCCTTTAAATATTGTTCCCTCATTTTGTCTTTATATGATAAGCTGTAGTGTTTTTTAAATAAATATTATGGGTTTTGGTGATTAGAACTATGTAAGCAAGACATACCTGGGTAATGGCTGGAACAGAGCCAATATGTTAATTGAGTCTCAGTCCGGTTTTACCTCCTTGGTGTAAAAATCTTTTCATATCAGAGAGTGAGCTCGAGCAGAGTCACATCCCTCTGGGAACCTTTGCTTTCTGCCAAAGCTGGATCTTATGTTCGGTACCTTGATCATTTTTGCCATCACCTGCTAATCGCAGGAGTCATCAGTAAACTACCAATGGCAGATTCCTAAGACTCGCTTTGGACCTCAGCATGCACCTGTCTCTGGGTCCCTGCTCTGTTTGTCTAGTCACCCTGCTTCCAGAACATCGGCTTCTTTGCGTAAGGGGAAAACTGACTTGAACCAAACTCAAGTTACTTGTTTCTACACCTGAAAATCATTTCTCCATATAAACCTCTTTATGTATGCAAACACACACAGCATGACTGGACTTGTTCCTTTAGATAATCCAAACTACTACATGAGTACAAGATCTTTGTCATATCTATGTATTTAATTCTTTCATGTGTCTTTTGATAACATATTGGATAAAGGTTTCAAAAAGACATCACTTTTTTTTTTCATTTTAGGCATCACTGCCCTCAGGTGGTGGGAGTAGGAGGCCCAGCCTTTGCTCCTGGAAGCTGGAATTGAACCTCCATCCCAGTGGGCCGCAGTCCTGTGCACAACCACTACGCCACCGGGGCTCAGCCAAGACATCACTTTTACATTCAACAATTCATCATTCAGCTACCTCTACACACCACCACTATTCAACCTGGGCTGTCTTTGACTCACATTCCACTACTCATTTTTTTCCCTAATATTAGGAATTTTATCTTTGGGATTGTGTGATAGGTAGATTTGTTGTGACAGCATGGCCAATGATCAGACATGTGAGATCTATTGAAAGCCAGAGCTATAAATGGATCAGAAATCCTCATATTTTCCTCTTGCCCTTGGGTCTTTGAACCAGACTCGTTTGTCCTGTGCCTCGATCTGCAAGTGACACCACCCAAGGAACACCTAATCTGTGGACTCTCTCCCTGAGAGTTGAAGTTCCTTCAAATCCTGCTTCACCACACTACTGAAATAAACATCTCTTGAGCTGGTGATTGTCAGACACTGTCATCGGGCTCACTGTTGGTGACCTGACATTCTGTTTGCTGCTTGTGGCTGAATAGCATGAATTGTTCTATAGAGGACTACTCAGTGGCCATCAAGACTCGAAGGACTGCCAGTGTACTAGCTGTCTCATGCAAGTGAGTTACACCACGCCATTTGAACTGCTTTATAGATTAGATAACTGTTCAGTTCTTATGTTAGATATCTTTCTAGCTATATAAATATATATAGAGAATTATTACTGTCCTTGTTTTGTTTCTCTGGGGAGCCCTGTCTAACCCAAGTAGTGCCAGGAATGTTTCTAGAGAAATAAAATCATAAAAATGGGTTTCTTAGTTTGACTCTTCAGTGTGATTCATCTTAAGAACACCAATGATGCTAATTCTATACCTAAAGTCATGGATGATTCTGCCACTCTTACTAATCTATGGTGTGAAATAGCAAAGCTAATAACTAAAGTAGCACCATGGGTAGATGGGGTGCAGGTTAAAAGAGAGGCTCTGACAGATCGCATGTTCGATATTTTCGAGCAGTTTTTTCAAGATGGCAAGTATAGGGAAGGTTGGCAGGTCCTCCTTACAATGGAAGGAAAGTATGATTAAGGAGAGGTATAGCTTCAGGGTCACAGAATCACACCTTAGGTGCTGAATGCAGACTTAAAGCTTCTGCCTGTGCAACAAAGTAGAGCCTCCTCATCTCAAGTAATAGAGGCAACATTGCTGAGAAGAAGGCCAAGAATCTCTGAATAATAACATCAGCTGAATGGCAGATCTAAATCAATGTCTGATACCAAAGTGACGGCATTGATAGGAAAAAAATGGAACCCTAAAACATGGGATGGGGACATATGGGCTGATGATCCAGAAGAGGAAGATGTTTTGCATCTAGAAACAATGGAACCAGGCAAATCAATAGATCTACTCTCCCAGCAGAAGGTATCAATCCAGTATCAACAAAACAACCCACATTTGAGCAGGTGAATTAACCCATTAAAGGTGAAATGCCAGGTGGGACTGCATCTGTATCATTGACTGAGGAAGGTCCCTTACAAGATAGTGCTGAGATAAGGTGACCAGACATCAAGCTTTTTAATAATTAAACAACTTCCTGCAGCATTTTAAAATTAAAATAAATATATTAACATACTATTTTTGCATTCTAGGAAAATTTCTGTTGCTCCATATAGACCAAATTTTTAATCAAGAACCCCCAACCCCACCCCCACCCCTGGTCAATAGTGTCCCGCTCAAAATCTGTTAACTTTATTAAGATTAAAACACCCAGGAAACACCTTCACCATGGATAATTTCTTCTAGACCTGTAACTAGATTTAAGGTTAAGAAAGCTCCTAAAAGGTGATGTTGAGATGATTATCCAAAAAGGAGCACACTATACTCATGAAGAATTGCATGAGCTTTCAAATTTATACAAGCAGAAGCATTGGGAATATCCCTGGGATTGTTACTGAGGGTTAGGGATACGGTGCAAGAAATGTAATATTAGGCCATTCTCAGTTTCTGGATATGGGACCACTAGGCACAGACTCTTCTTAAATCGTCTCAGCAAGAGAGATTAAGAGAGGATCTAACTCTTTATTTGGCTGGTTCCCTGAAGCATGCTGCCAGATGACCTAGATTAGTCCAACTTGAAGTGCCTGATCTACCTTGGTACACTGTAAAAGAAGACATCCAAAAGCTTAGGGAAGCTGGTATGTTGAAATAGATCTCTCAGAATACTCCCATAGACCCCAAAAGGACATGTCCAGAGGACATACCCTTCACCACAATCATTAGGAATAAGATAGTGAATTGGGCCTCACGATCTCTGGAGGTTCCTTTAATTGCTATTTTATGTGCACCAGGATTAACTGTGTGAACTGTCTTAAGTGAACTCAGACATTTTCCCAAGATTGGACTCCATGGTAACAGAGGATAAGTGTCAGCATTGAATCATAAGCGATAGGGTAGACATGATTATAATAGGCAGAAAAGTTTCCATAGCAATCAAAGAAATCTGTCTCCTGTGGAGATGTCATTGGCTACTTAGTTAAAGTGTTCCTGTGAGTGAAATACATGGGAAACCTACTAAATATTTATGTTTCCTGTACAGGCAGAAGAATGCTGGATCAGGTGAATAGTGGGATAGGCAATCATGATCACTCAATCAATACCAATAGCTGAGTCAGTTTACAGACCCACAACCCCTTGAATGAGGGGAAGGACAGTTCCCTTGGAAGGAGGACCCTGCTACATCACCGAAGACTATGCTGTTAGTCTTCCTCCTAGTCTTCCCCAAAGAGACCTGCAGCCTTTCACAAGAGTGACTGCTCATTGGGAGAAAGTAAATAATCAAACTTTTTGGGGGATTACTGGACTCTGGCTCTGAGATGACACTGATTTCAGGAGACCCAAAGTGTTTCAAAGGCCCATCAGTCAGAGTGGGGAATTATGGAGATCAGGTTATCAATGGAGTTTTAGCTCATATATGCCTCACTGTTGGTCCAGTGGGTCCCTGAACCCAACCTGTGGTTATTTCCCAAGTTTCAGAATGTACCATTGGAATAGTCATACTTAGTAACTGACAGAACCCCTATATTGGGTCCTTGAAATGTGGGATAAGGGTTATCATAGTGGGAAAGGCCACTTTAGACACCATTAGATTTGCCATTGCCTAGGAAAACCAAGTGGAAAACCAAGTAAACCAAAAGCAGGACTGTATTTTTGGAGGGATTGCACAGATCAGTGTCACCATGAAACACATGAAAGATACAGGGGTGGTGATTCTACCACATTCCAGTTTAACTCACCTATTTGGTCTGTAAGGAAAACAGATGGCCCTTGAAGAATGACAGTGGGTTTTCATAAACTTAACCAGCTTCAATTGCAGCTGCTGTTCAAGGTATAATTTCATTGCTTGAGCAATGAAATACCAGCAATTCTGGTATTTAGTATGCATCTATTGATCTGGCCCATGCCTTCTTCTCAAAACCAGTCTCAAAGTATCAGTAGAAGCAATTTGCCTTCAGCTGACATAGACAACAATGCACTTTCACAACTCTTCCCCAGAGGTATATCAACTCTCCTGTCCTATGCCATAATTTAATCTGAAGGACCTTTGATCACCTATATATTCCACAAAATGTCACACCAGTCCATTATATTGTTGCCATTTTGATGATTGGACCAACTAAGAAGGTTGTATCAAACACTTTAAATTCATTAGTACAATATCTGTTTACAAGAGGTAGCGATATTAAGCACTTTCCAGCATGGTAGAATTTGTAGGTGTCCAGTGGTGTGGGGCATGTCGAGATATTCCTATTAAAGTGAAGAACAAGCTATTGCCTCTGATAACCCCAACAATGAAACAGGAGGCACAACACCTAGTGGATCTCTTCAGATTTGTAGGCAACATATCCCTCATATGGGTGTTCTACTTCAACCTATTTATCAAGTTACACAAAAATCCTTCAATTTTGAGTGGGGCCCAGAACAAACAAACAAATAAAAAAGGCTCTGCAACAGGTTCAGCCTGTCTTGCAAGCTGCTTTTCCATTGGGACCCAATGGTGCTAGAGGTGTCAGTTGTCTATAAAGATGCAGTGTGGAGTCTTTTGCAGACCCCTATTGGTGAATCACAGGTTGAACATTGGGAATTTTGAGAAAATCCTGCTATCTTCTGCAGACAACTACCCCCACTTTAGAAACAGATGTTGCCTTATTACTGGGCCTTGGGCAAAACTGAACTTCTCACCATGGGCCACAAGATCACCATGAGGTCATCATGAAGTGGGCATTTTCTGATCCACAGAGTCATAAAGTTGGATTTTTGCAGCAATACTCCATTGTTAAATGGGAGTTGTACATACGAGATCAGGCCAGAGCAGGACCTGAAGGTACAAGTAAACTCCATGAAGAAGTGGCTCAAAAGTGCACTGTCCCCACTCCTGTCATATTACCTTCTCTCTGTGAGTCTGTATCTATGGCCTCCTGCATAATTCCTTAGGATAATTTAACTGAAGAACAGAAAAGTCATGCTTGGTTCACAGATTGCTCTGCACGATATGCAGGTGCCACTTGTAAGTGGACAGCAGCAACACTACAGCCCCTTTCTGGAATCTCCCTAAAGGAGAATGGTGAAGGGAAATCCTCTCAATGGGCAGAAATTCAAACAGTGTGCCTGGCCATTCAGTTTTTCTGCAAGGAAAACTGGCCAGATATGAGGCTGTGTACTATGACTATGATTTGACTGGATGATCAAGGACTTTGAAGGAACATCATTGGAAGGTTGGTGGCGAGGAGGTATGGGGAGGAGTTATGTGGATGGACTTCTCTGAATGGGCCAAGAAAGTAAAGGTAACCGTGTCTCATGTGAATGCTCACCAAAGGGTTACCTCTGAAGAAGAGTATTTAATAATCAAGTGGATAAGATGACATGAACTATGTTGTCTGGCCCTCTTTCCTCTGCAGCTCCCGATGGGCACATGAGCAGAGCGGACATGGTGGCAAGGATTGCAGTTATGCATGGGCACCGCAACATGGACTTCTACTCACCAAGGCTGACTTGGCCACAGCCACTGCTGAGTGCCCTATTTACCAGCAGCAAAAACCAATGTTAAATCCAATATATGCATCCCATTCCTCAGGGAGATCAACCAGCAACTTGATGGAAGTTGATTATATAGAACTACTTCCATCAGGGAGGTGGCAGTGTTTTGTTCTTACTGGCATACATAACTATTCTGGAAATGGATTTGCTTACCTGCGCACAACGCTTCTGCCCAAACTACCATTCTTGGACTTACAGCATGCCTCATCCACCAACATGGCATCCCACATAGCATTGCTTCAGCTCAAGGAACTCACTTCACAGCAAATCCAGTGTGGCAATGGACTCATGTCCATGGAATCCACTGGTCATATCATGCTCCTCATCATCCTGAAGCAACTGACTTGATAGAATGATGGAATGGGCTTCTAAAGACAAAAGTGTGGTGCAAACTACATGGCCACAACTTTTGGGGCTGAGGCAGGGTTCTCCAGGAAGCTGTATATGCTTTAAACCAGTGGAGAGTATATGGTGCTGTGTCTCCAATAGCTAGAATTCATGGGTCCAGGAACAAAGGAGTGGAAACTGAAGTGCCACCACGCAATATAACTCCTAGTACCCCACTTGTAGCATTTTTGCTTTGCTTCCTGTCCCAGCAACCCTATGTGATTCAGGCTTGGAAGTCCTGGTCCTGAAGAAAGGAATGCTCCCATCTGGAAACAGCATGAGTTCTACTCAAGCATCAACTGAGAATATCCCCTGGCCACTTTGTGCTTCTCATGCCTTTGAATCAATAGGTCAGGAAGAGTGTCACTGTACTAAGTGGTGTGATTGATCCTGATGACCAAGAAGAAATTAGAGTGGTGTTATATACTGGGGGTAAAGAATTATTTGTCTGGAATTCAGGAGATCCCATAGGCTGACTCTTTGTGCTACCATGCCCTGTGATAAAAGTAAAGGTAAGTTACTGCAACCCCATCATGAAAGGACATCTACTGACCTAGACCACTCAGGAATAAAGGTCTGGGTCACCCCACCAGGCAAAACACCGCAGCCAGCTGAGGAGATAGCTGAGAGGAAAGGTAATACAGAATGGAGAATAAAAGAAGGCAGTTCTACCTATCAGGCAAGACAACGTGATTAATTGCAGAATCATAGTTTGTGATTGTTAGTGTATTTTCTTTTTAGGAACTTATTGAGTATCTTCTCTCTGTTCATGTATGATATATCAAATATAATTGGACTCTGTGTTCTTATTTATATATATGATAGATGTTTGATGTTAAGTATATCTTTGATTTCATGAATGTCTGCAAATTATACATGGCTAAAGAATTGTGTACAGGTGCCAACTTGGCAAGGGGTGGATTTTGATAGGTAGATTTGTTGTGACAACTTTGCCAATGAACACATGTGAGATCAATAGAAGGGCAGAGCTATAAATGGCTCAGAAATCTTCATGCTTTTCTCTTGCTCTTGGATCTTTGGATCAGCGGACTGCCTTTGTTGTCCTGTGCCTCCATCTGCAAGCTACTCTACCAGAGAACACCTAATCCATGGCCTCTCTCTCTGTGAGTTGAGGTTCCTTCAAGTCCTGCTTCACCATGCTCATGGAATATACATCTCTTGAGCTGGGGTCTTTCAGACCCAGTCATCGAGCTGACTGTTGGTGACCTGTGAACTGTTTGCTGCTTGTGGATGAATAGTCTGAATTGCTCTATAGAGGACTACTCAGTGGCTCTCAAGACTCAAAGGACTCCCAGTGTATTAGCTGTCTCATGCAAGTAAGTTGCACCAAGCCATTTGTACTGCTTTACAGATTAGTTAACTCTTCATTTCTTATGTTGGATATCTTTCTAGTTATAAAAACCTGAAGAGAGAATTATTAGTGTCCTGGTTTTGTTTCTCTAGAGAACCCTGTCAAACACAGATTGGTCTCAAATGGTTGATTATTCCAATGTGTATGCCTCTCAATAATAGAATTTCTTACCTCTTAAATCTATTGTTTGGTTGAAAAGTTAGTCACAGGCTGGTCTCCGGTGGCGTAGTGGTTGTGCGCAGGACTGCGGCCCACTGGAATGGAGGTTCAATTCCAGCTCCACAAGAGCAAAGGCTGGGTCTCCTACTCCCACCACCAGAGGGCAGTGATGCCTAAAAAAACAAAAAAGAAAATGTAGAGACAGAAATGAGTTCATTTCCAGACTCAATGAGTGGCTAAAGACCATGGTTTTGGGAGATTTGCAGTCTCTAGTTGTCCAATAAAGTTGAACAAAAATATTTTCTGTTTTTAAGTTTCCTACTATGTTGCTCCCACTTTATTCAGACCTCTAATGTATTTCCTTTTATAACAATTGTTAGGGAAATTTTGGTACCATCATTTTCTTCCAATTTTAAGTCGTGAGGGCTTATGTTTAGGAAATTCAATAGTCTTTTGGAAAAATATTCCCATGTGGCCTAGATATTCATCACTCTTCATTTCTCTAGACTAATAGTTGTAACTTTCAGGTCCTTGGTTCAGAATTTTTTCCCATAATTTTGGCACTTTATGCTCTACCACAAATCAAGGCTAGACTGGCAGCAAAGGTAAATATCACATAAAAATATCCATTGTCAAATCTATATTTGTTTGTATATATTATCCCATGATCCTTCTAGCAACCATTCAACCTGTGTGTCTAGCATACATATATGTACTCATAATTAGGTTATCATAATTAAACTGTTGCATATGTACCTCTATCTATAGAGTATTTACCTCTGTCACCATTAACAGTTGACTTTCTCACCCTGTATCCTTTTGATGCTATCTTCTTTTATTTTTTTTTACTCTCGTTTTTCTTTACTGTCTTCTCTTCATCGAATTTAACAACTCTCTAGATAGATAGTTATTTATCTCCTTTCCTTTCCCAAATCTGGTAATCTAATCATCAACTATTGCTTCTTTGAATGTGAAAACTTTTTAATGACATTTTAAAATTGTGACTTCATAAATTTATCATTTTAACTTATTCATTTTACTCAACCAAATTTCCTAGTGTTTATCCATGTTATATGACATTCTGACAAGTATTTTTTCCCAAATTTATGCACCAAACATGAAAGCTAGTGGTAAAGAAACTTAAAAATATATACAAACTTCTTTCATCTGAAATTGATTAAGCATGCAATTAATATATATTGATAATCTGAATGCAAACGTTACACAAAAGAAGAAGGATCAATGCACTTAGTTCTTGCACTTAGTGACCACAGAGGGTTCCATTTCTTGTAGTTTCCTAAAGTTAAAAAAGCTTGACGTATAGCTAGAAGTTTTTTTTATTCATTCATTATTTCTTCTTCTTCTTCTTCTTCTTCTTCTCCTTCTTCTTTTCCTCCTCCTCCTCCTCCTTCTTCATCAATAAACTGTCATTACAACCTCAATGGGGGAGGACATAGCCCTAATATCTACCTACCTTGTTGACCACAGAAGACCCACTCACTGGATGGGAATCTTGAAAAAAAAACAGTGTTTAGGTCAGGCTCTGGTTTTGTTATTCTCATTTCTCTTCTTTTGTTGCCTTGGTGAAGCACAATTGAGATACAAAGAACCAGACATAAAAGAAAGGAAATAGACAATCACTAACGCCCCACAACTTACTGTCGAACAGAAATGTTGCCACTCCTACCCTACCAGTGGCTGCACTTCTATGTTCACACCCTTGACATGATTTGTATGAGCACATACTGAAAAGGAGAATGCAGCTGCTAGTTCAGATGTGTGTGTGCGCACATGTGTGTATGTGTCCATGTAAGACAGCTGCCTTCCCACTTTCAAAAGCTACAGTTAGTGAGCACTTGATCCACATAGAAACAAATAGACAAATAACATATCATGGGGATAATAGACAATTCCAATTACATGAATAGAGCAAGAAGATGGACAAAATATAGTCAAAAGAGCTTTCTGTAGGAAAACAAAGAACAACTCTGAGATACCTGGAGAACAAAAATAGTGGGAGGTTAAAAAAAGGAGCATCTCAAGAAAATACTACAGGATCAATTTGGCAAAACAATGGGAAAAAAAAGAAAGAACACATACAAATTCATCATGTAGAAATTCTGAAGATTAATAGTAAGATAGGAGAAATATATAGGAAATTGTAGCCACAAAGCAGAGGGATCAAAGCATGAGAAACCAATTTTATGAACTTAAAGAAAAATCACTCAAGGATATTACAGACTATATTGAAAGACAGCAAGCACCACAACTATTATATGAAGAAATTACAACTCTGACATAAAACCCAAGCAAATACATCTCTACCACCATTAAAATTACACACCAAATTCCTCATAAAAAACTGATGCAAAAATTCTTCACAGAATCCTAACCAATAGAATCAAACAAAATATCCAAAAATAATATACCATGTACAAGTGGTATTCATACCAGGTACACATTAGTTTCAACATTAGAAAAATAATCAATGCAATGCACCATGCAAATGATATAAAGTGATAGTACTATTATAATCATATTCAGTGATGCAGAAAAGGTATTTGAAAACATGTGTTTCTAATAAAAACACTCAACAAAATAAGAATAGAAAAAACATCTCAAATATATTGAAGGGCATATATGAAAAATGTGAAATAAATATCCTAAAAAATGGCAGTCCTATCATATATTATTTTTGTATATATCATCAGAATTGAGGATCTGACTGCTGAGATCTATACTGGTAGGAAATGCTTCCAAAAAAGCCAACAACTTCTTAAGAACTTTTAAAGTATCCTGAAACATGAATGAAAATTAGAATACCGGTGATGTACAATGAATATGTTCTGAAGTATCATGAATATTTCTAACTTAAAAGTTGATGGTTCACAACCTCCCAGAGGCACCTGAAGAATAGGGTCTGAATATCTTTTCCAATAAGATTGCAACTTTGCAAGCTCAACATCTATGGAGTTGTGAGGCATTGGAATAAAACAAGTAACAATAATAGCAAAGTGAATGAAGGAAAAAAGCCACACACTTTACACAACATGGGGAAATTGGCAAGGGAAAAGCTAAATTAATAGACTTATTGGAAAGATCAAGGAAAATGTTTACTTTGATTCTTTCAAAGTTATCAGTAATAAAATATTAGCTATTTTCATTTTTAAAGGAGTGAATAGAAATTTTATAGAGCAAGTAGAGAAGAAAAATAAAGCACTATAATGAAATGTGCAATGAGCCATTAAGAGTCAATAAAGTAAGAAAAGTTCAAAATGATATCAAAAAATCTCTGAAGCTTACCTTGAAAGTAGAACATCTAAAGGAAATGGAAGAAATGATGAGATAAAAGAGCTAAATAGAGCATTTTAAAGTGTAGCATGGGAAGACAAAGTAAAGTATTATAATTAAATATGTAAAGAAGTAAGTGAGAAAATCTGAGAAGCACAAAGTATATCTTAGATTATTCAAATAAGTGAATAACAAATTCAAGCCTTATCTGTATTGAGTCTATGATTCAAGTGGCATACTGAAGGGTTCTATGGGATAAATATTAAATGAAGCATAAAGTATCAAAAGAAGGTGAAAGGAATACAGAGGCACTAAACCAAACCTAAAGGGAGAAAGACAGAACTCTCTATCAAGAACTCAAGGGAAGTTCTACTTTTTCCTGTAGGGTGGTGATGCATTTTCATTGACTGACTAGGCAGCTAGTTTGGTTTGAAACAAAAAATAATGGTTCAACATAAAATACTTTCAAGAGATAGAATATGATGAAGATAATAAAAGAAATAGTCATTAGAAATTGCTGATGTGTGGGAGAAAAGATAAAGCAGTGAGTTGTAAGAGTGAAAGGTAAGACAGTAGTCCATAGGAAGGAGAAGAGAATCGAGAAATAGGTGAAGAGTACACAGTGGGGACATTGGTTAGTAATGTGAACTGCTGAGTACAAAGTTGATAAGAGATATAAACCCTCACCCTAATTTACAATAAAATTGTTATAGTCACACACACACACACATACACACACATACATGAGGGGATCCCCCCCAAAAAAAACCTGAATAAAAGCTCTGCTGAGTGGAGTTTTCAGAGTATACACATTTCCCCACTAGGCATTCCTCAAACAACTGGTTCTGAAATAGTGCAGTCAGTGGTGTGGCCTGGGAAGGTTGTCTCTGTTTACAATTAATTTTTTTTTCACAATAGCAATTCCACTCAAACATCATTTTTTTTGTGATTGCCAATTTAAGAGAACAGCATGCTGTGAACTTTTGTTTCCAGTTTGGGAAAAATGTCATAGAAACTGGTGTGATATCAAACATATCTTACAAGGACAATGGTAAGGGAAAAACTCAAGGGTATGAGTGGTTCTCTTATTTCAACAAAAGTGAAATGTCAATTGATGACAAACCTCATTCTGGATGTCCATCAACTTCCTGAAAGGATAAAAATGTCAACTCATAGAGCATTTGAAGTTCATGTCACAGGTCAGACATCAATCTTTCTATGTAGAGATTCTGAAGTGATTGCACAACAGAGCACCCCTACCCCCACCCTTTACCCCTCAAAAAAGGCCTGATTTGTGGCAAACGGAGGACACCCAACAAAGCCCCTGCTCATTCAGCCATTTCAGTGCACCAGTTTTGTAAAAAACAGCATGCTTCTTTTTCCCCACAAGCCTTACTCACCTGACTTCACTCTGTGAGACTTCTTTTTGTTTCTGTGAATGCAGAGGGGATTGAAAGACAATAGTGTGACAACACAGAAGTGAAGATAAAAAGAAGGAGGTGCTGTCACACATCCAAACAGATGAGTTTGAAAATTGTTCTCAAGAATGGAATTGCAGATATGACAAATGTATTAAACGTAATGGAGAGTACTTTGAAGGTGATAAGGTTGTTTGTAAAATAATTTAAGTATATATTGACAAATCCATTATTCTATATTTTGGGGGTATCCCCTGATGTTTGTAATATATTGTAGAAATAAGTTCTTATTGAATTGGTAAAACACAATTGGAAATGTTTAACAAATAGATGAGGTACTAAAAACACTCACAGGTCTTTCCCCCCAAATTGGGAAGATGTCTAGCTGGTCAACAGATTGGAATTAATCCATGTCTGTGCCCATTCCAATGAAAAGTGACCAAAGAGAACATAGAAATTATTGAACAAATAATGAATAATTTGTAAAAGCAAAATTCTGCTGAAAATAATTGAATAATAATTCTAGCAATATCTTGACCAGCAGATCCCCCAAAATCAGGCCTGATTCAGAAGACAATATGACAGTATGAATATCATTGCTCACTTAAGATGAGATTGACTAAAAACAAAGAAAAATGTTCACTTGAGTTTTTATGATGTTTTCAAAGTATTTTGACTGTGTGAATCATAACCAAAGTTTGGTAGGGTTAAGAAGAATGAGAACTTCTAACCCTCCCTTGTGCTCACATGGAAGAAGAGACAGTCTTTCAAATAAAGCCAGGAAATATAGTACGCTTTAAAAATATGTAAGAGAGGCACTGAAATTGCTTTCCTTCACTAAGTTTAATCAACCTATATGCTGGGAAATAGTTCAATAAGCTGGACTACATGAAAAAGAACATAGCATTAGGATTGGTTGAACACATTTGACAATGTGCACAGCAGGAATAAGATCACCTTACTTGTTGAAAAATCTAAGGACTATGGATACATTTCAATGGAAAGAAAACAAATATTCTCACATTTGGAATAAAAGGGATAAATAGAAGAAATTGTTTGAATTCTATTTTGCTTGAGTCCACAATCAATACTCCTGAAAGCAGCAATCAGATAGTTTATCCTGCCCATTTTATATAAATAGACATGAAAACAAAGAAAAAATATTCTATGAATAGTGTCAACGTGATCACAAGTTGTCATATTAAATTAGGGTATGATTACTTTCAGAATATAAGGACTAAGCATACACACAATTTTGTGAAAAACTGAGCAAGGATTGAATTGCACTATCTTGTACCTTCATGAGTTAAAAGAGACAAGAAGAATGCGCCCTACTGAGCATCTGAATAAAACTGGACTTATAAACTCCCTAAATATGATTTTTTTGTCTGCAAGTTTGAAAGAGAATACATTATTAGCTTCATAGCTTTTTTGCCTGAGAATTGGAGAAGGAATGCATTGTTAGATGCTTGGTGAAAGAAGTCTCATACTGTCACATTTTACAGAGACATAGAATTAGCATTTTGAAAAATAAAGCTTTAATATTAATATGAAAGTAAAATAAATGAAAATATTTATATGGAGATTGTTAATATGCCAACCACTAAGTATGAAAATAGAGCACAAAATCTCTGAAGAAATAAATTTATTTATGTGAATTACAGCTAAATAAAGGATGAAGTGGCACCATTACTTGCAAATTTCTACTAAAACATTTAACTATTCTAGATTTTTCCACTGAATATATAATTAATGTCAAATGAGAAGACAGAATAAAAAAAATAATGTCAACATCTGTACCATGCTAAAAAAGACCAAAGACATAATTTGTGAAGATATGAGTTGCTGTGCTAAAATTAATATGCTATAAAGTATTGTGTTATAACAAATAAGATTTATATTATTTTCTCTATAATAGTAACACAAGAAGCATATATTTTGTTTTATTTCATTTTCATAGCTTCAATATTCATTTGTTTGATATAAGTAAAATCAGAATTTGTCAAAAATTCTAAGAGAAAATTTTAAATGTTTGGACTCATAGATAAAGAAGGCATCACAGATTTCACTTATATAGGGTATAGTAATACTAAGAGATGTACTCCTGGACTCAGTATATTCTTAATTGTCTACATTATGTAATACCAGTTAATGCAACTGTAGCTAAAATTTATGCACAAGTCATTAAATCTGATTATGCCAAAATAGAAAAATTCTACCAAGATGCATTGATCACTATTGGCAAATGGAATGCAGTGGTTGGAAAAAAGGAGGAATGGTATATTGAAAATATGACTTTGTCTCAAGGAAGTAACACAGTCAAGGGAGCAATCAATACATTGAACTGGGTGAATCTCTAGCACTGGAACTATTTAGAGTATTGAAAAGCAAGGATGGTACTTTGAGGTCTCCAGTGCACCTGACCATGGTCTGTGAAAGTTGAACACTGAATAAAGAATATGTAATGCATCTGAATGCTAGTGAAACATATTGAGGGTGTCATAGACTGCCAAAGTGACAATCAAACCTGCCTCAGAAGAAGTACAACTGGCATGCTCTTTAAAAGCAAAAGCAGGTTTTCATCTCATCTACTTTGGGACATGGTATCAGAAAAGACTAATCCCCAGAGAAGTATATCATGCTTGGTGATGTGGAGTGGTGGTAAAAAGGAATCAAATCTTAGATGAGATTGATTGCATATTGGCTAAAACAGTGGACTCAGACAGAAGAATTGTGAGACTAGCATAGGCAAGAGTGTGTGCGTTCTTGTTATGAGTTGGTGTTAACTGGAAGCTATCTAACAATAATAACAGATGTGATATTACTCCAGTTGTCTTTGGGTAATCTAATTCAATACACATCATGCAATAAAATACATCATTATTTTTTCTTTTTTACTCCAAGGCATGAGGAGCCCAAACTGCCCAAGAGGCATTCTTAACTTCCAGTTCAATACAATTGATGCAGGTTTTTCAAGTGTATTTTTACCTTTTTATCTAAGACTTCTAGACACAAGAAACATACCTTCTCATAAAAGTAACAAAAATTCTACCAGTGACAATAGTGAATTCTCAGCTCCCATTTTTATTTTTTGGCTCCTGGACCTCAGAATATTTGCTATTGGAGATATTGCAGTATATATGGAAGGCTTTTTAGGGCATATACAGACCCCGAGAGAACATTGCCCCAGCTCTATAAATGATTGTTTCCTAGCTATCTCCTTAATCATGTCTTTAGAAGATAATCCCATTGTTCTTTCAAACCAAGACCCAAGGAAGATGGCAGATATGGTGGAAGGATATAGGGGGGAGATATGGTGAGATCAATGGATTCCACGATCAGGGATCCATAACTACAATTCACTTGTGTGAAGTAAGTTTTTTTATCTGAGGTGATACTTGCTGAGATACTATGTTGGTGAATAAGTCATTTTTGTAAATCCACAAATGCAGTAGTAGCAGGAGTATTGTATCTAGGGAAAGTAAATCCTTAGCATATATTTCCAATCCAAGAAGAGCATATACCACCTTTCCGTTATGGAAGTGGTCATAGGTAATTGGCCTGCCATTGGGTTCCTAGTTGTTCTGCTTAGGTATAGTCCCATGTCTTGGACTCATGCCTGGTCTCGGCTACTGGCTGATGGAGCACTCAGCAGTGGCAGTAGTGTAGACTAAAGTCTTCAGCCCTGCCTCTAGGACTACATTGTTTCTGAGCCTGCTAGATAATATCAGGAATGACTCAAAGAACATGTCCAATTTCAACAGAATCTATCAAACTATCAACATGATTATTAAAAATCATCTTCACAGAAGTAAGCTATTTGGTGAATATTCATAAGAGACTGATTATCTTCTTTATTTCTTTAATCATTCAGAGAGAGCTATCAACCTATCTCTTCTCCACACATCTTTATCTGTCTTAATTGACACATCTTGACTTCTATAGTTCTTGCACAATTTTTTTCTATAACTATTAGAGAATTCTAATAGTTCTCTGGACCTGTAGTACATTTTTTCCTGGATCAGAGTTAGTACTTCACATTTTGAAACTTAAATCTAGATATATATCTAAAAGAAATATGACTAGTGAAATAGTTTCCTGAGAACACCCAGCAATATCTTGCTCTCCGCAGATAATGCCATGGGCAAAGTTACAGGTGTACAGCATGTGTAGATAGGATACTCTCTTTCTATCTGTGTGTAGATGATAATTCTATTGATAGTGGATTATCCAACATGGAAAGTTAATCTCTTCATATTGGTGAGATGGTGTTGCTGGATGAAGTAATTAAATAAAATGTAGGAGTCCCATGCTCCCATGTTCCTGATTATCTGTCTGTACATGCTTTCCTAAATTTTAAAGGTTCATTTATTTTCAACAAATGACCACACTACCATATCAGATAATCTTTAGGATTAGAAATCAATTTATTTTTGAAATTTAGCCACTCTTATTATATATTGCTTTTCAGCAATATCAATTCTGTTATAAGAAAATAAGTTCACTGGATAACTTTGTGATCTTTCATGTAAACACTTGATCTGTGTCTCAGAAAGTCCAAGTCCTTCTATTTCCTTTACTATTTTGTCTATTAAAGGAAGGCTACACTCATTAGAACTTTCTGTTTCGTCAATAACCATCTGATATTAACAAATCCTCTACTGAATCCCCCCTGTTCCTCTGGCAGCTCCCTGTCAATGTACTGCTACAAGATGATCTTCAGAAAAATGATCTTCAGAAAAATTTTACATGCACGTGATAAGTAATTTTACATGCATATGATAATTGTTCTGTAGTTGGTGCTACCTTTCTTTGGAATGGTGCAGATATGATTGAGCTTCCATTCAGTTGGCTAAATTGGGCAGATGTGTGTCTAGGGAAATTGCTCTAAAGATAGCTTTGAATTACTGAATATTTTTTTTGCAGCTAGAAGCAAAAATTATGATGGCCTATAAAGACTCTTCATTGCAGCTCCACTCAATCAGTGGCACCCAGAATATGCATAGTGCCTTTCATACCCTAGATCTAAGCCTAAAGGTGTACATCTGGGAAGTCACACTTTTGTAAAACCTTTATTGTAATACCTTTGCTACCCTCTCCATTTGAGGTTGGCATAAGCTTGACTTAATACGAACAGTAACAGCATAATTTTATGTCGTATATTCGTTACAGTAACATTTTAATTTACCTTTTTGCTGTTGCTGTTTTAGGGAATTCCAGGAATACTGCTGGGATACTAAAGGCAGAATCCAATTTCTAAAAATCACTTGCTTTAGCATTCTGTGAAAAAAAAATCACACTAATTTATTGTCTTCTGTCAGTAACACAGTGCTATTTGGGGGAAGCTTGTTTCATTCCGTTGTACATGTGGTCCTTATGAGTCAGAACGCATTGGATGGCACCTAACATACCCACACAATCAGGCAAAGGTAGATAAATTCAGCTAAGAATTTAAATGAAATTAACTTCCTTTCGTCAGAAAGTGTTCTGGTAGAGTACTGTGTTCTCCTAACTACAGGATCAGTGGTTGGAGCATCAGCTGCTCTGGAGGAGCAAAGGGGCTTTCTGTTTTCATAAAGATACACAGCTGTGGAAGGAAAGATCAAACCCATGACTACAGAGCCTATTTCCACTCATGACAACCAAAAAAGCAGAGTGAAACTGACTCACATTGATTCTAAGGCTGAACAATTTTAGCAAACATACTAATAGCTTTTTCTTCTGTGATGGGTTTGAAAAGTAGTCATTCCTCTTGATAAGCAGTCAAGGATTTATCCACTGTGCAACTATAGTTCCTTATATGAGAGAAGCTCCTTTGAACTCACCTTTTTTTCGGAAAATACAAATATTACAATCTTCCAGAAGGAGCATTATTTTAGAAAAGTACTGCTTTAAAACCAAAGAATGTTTATGAAATAAAAAATTTTAAATGTGAAACTATATGTCAAACCTTCCCCTAAGAATTCTGACCTTTTCCATTTACACATTTTCCAAATGTCTGGGCATTCTTGAGAATCTCAAATCGTATATCCTTCAAATGTTCTCTGAGTTTGGGAAACAAAAAAAGTTTGAAGAGACAAGATCAGAGACTTAGTTGGATAGTGTAAGGTTTTCCAGCAAAAGTTCGTAGAGGACAACTCTTATTACACTAGGCGAATGGAAGGTGCATTGCTCAGATGGGAAAAAAAAGCTTATATCTTATATCATATGTAAATTTATACACAGAGAGCAGGAAGACCAAATAAGTTGTTCAAACACGTCATGTGTAACAATGTTCTAATATTCATATATTGTCTACTGTTCTCCATTAACCATCTTGCTTAATTAATCACATACTTATAGCACTCAAATTATCTTCTACTTTGTCTTCCAATTAAGTAAATAAAGGGATTATAATGGATGCTTATTTTAAAATTTTGCTCCAACTTTCTGCAAATCAATTTTTTCTCATCTACTTAGTACAGCTTATTTTATTGCAGATTTTTTAAAATAATTAATCTTCATCTATGTCACCCCAGTGTAGAAGATGCACATTTTCATGGCAGTCTGTTTGTGTTGCTTTCCAGTCAGCAATTCTAATGCCAAGTGAATTAATGTATATATTTTTTCAAATCTTGAGGTAAAAATTGATGATAATTGCTGAAAAGTAAGAACAGGCATACTGAAATGGATAGTTACATAAATTCACCTTAAATCTGAGACACATTCATCATATGAATTTATTGACAGAAAATTACTTATGAAAGTTAAGAAAATGTTCAATCTATCTATATTTATTTTCTCTTAAAATGTGTACAACTATTGGGAAATACCCTCAAAAGGTTCAAGTTGTCACAACCCATTTTTTTTGCTGAATAAATAAACTTTCATTTTTAATAATATTAAAATGTTACCATGTATTCATTTTGTTTATTTCACTATTGCATTCATATAAACTTCTGGCACATGACAACATCTCAATACGACTTATCTAATAAAGAATTGGGTTCTTTCCTATATACAACACTCATTTGAGTAGTCAATTTTTCTGACTTTGGAAAATTAACCTGATGTATGATGTTCTTAAAAAGAAAAGAACTAGGGCTGAGCCCCGGTGGCATAGTGGTTGTGCGCGGGACTGCGGCCCACTGAGATGGAGGTTCAATTCCAGCAGTGGGGCTGGGCCTCCTACCAGAGAGCAGTGATGCCCCCCCCAAAAAAACAGACAAACAAAAAAACAAAAAAAAAAAAAGAAAAGAACTAGTTTGTAAGAATTTAGTATAAATTTTAGCATATAGTATGTCCCTTTTAGTGGAGCCAAGGAATTCTAATGGTTTAGTTTTGGGAGTCAAGCTGATGGCACAAAATTCAGCAGTTCTAATCCACCAGCAGCATCTTGGGAGAATGATGAAATTTTCTGCTCCCTTAAAGATTTACCGTCTTTGCAATTCACAGGACAGTTTACTCTGCCTCTTAAAGCCACTGGTAGTCAGAATTAACTGCATAGCACTAAGTTTTATGGAAATATTCTTTGAACATGTCTAACATGCTCAAGGCATAATGAATGGTGTTCATTAACTAATCTTATATGACACTGGCAATTGTAAGATAGACATCACTTTTTATTGAATTGGATCCCTCAAAAAGCTATTGGAGTCAAAATGGTCATGACCAAGATGGAAACAATGAAGTCTTTGAAAGTTTGTCAACTAACTTAACTACATAATATATTGGAATAGCTGGCCCCTAATCCTATAAGATTGGTGTCCATATAAAATGGAAGACAATTCAGAGAGAGAGAAAGAGGGAAGGTGGAAATATGAAGAACCAATTAATGCAAGTAAATGCCAATAATTTCCAAGCAACATAAGAAGCAAGGATAGAGACATGGACATTTCTTTCTCATATCCTCAGTATGAATTAAAAGCTGGAGTACGTTTGTTTTAACTACTGTTTACAAGGAAGTGATCCATGGTAATGTGTAATGGCAGCCAAGGAAACAAAAATAGACATCAATCTAAAATGATTCCAATATTTCTTTTCTTTTCCGTAACAGAATTGCTTCTTGTCAGACGTCATCCTATTGATTCTGATTCATAGGGACCCTGTGAACAGCATGAGAAAACACTGGCTGGTCTGGGCCTCCCTACCAATTGTTTCTATGCCTGAACCCATGATTGAAGGCACTGTGTCAATTCATCTTGTCCAGGGTCTTCCTCTTGTCTCTCAGTTCCTTCATTTATCAAACCCAATGTCTTTCTCCAGGAACTGGTCTCTTCGGACTACTTGTCCAAAAGATGTGAGTGGAAGCCTTGCCATGCTTTACTCTCAGGGGGACCCTGGCCATATTCCTTTCAATGGAGATCAGTGTATCTTCCTAGCAGTTCATCACACTGTCATCACACTTCTCCAGCACCACAATTCAAAATATATCCATCCCTCTAAAGTCTTCCTTATTCAATGTCCGATTTTCACATCCACATGAGACTATTGCAAATGCCATGGCTTGGGTCAGGAATTCACCTTTGTCCTCAATGTAACATCCTTGCTTTTTTATGCTTTCAAGAGGTCTTTGGCAGCAGATTTACCTAATATTAGAGCCTTCAAATTTGTTGATTATAATTTCTTTATTTGCAGTATGCCCTCTTTTGAAACAAAAAATGATATCAGATATTTATTTAACTTAGTTATCTTTTCTTTGAACCTTTATCATGCTTTAAAAATGCATAATTTTGTCTTATTTTTTTCGGGATTTAGAAATAATATTAGCAACCACAGAGATTTTTGAGCCTAGGAAACAGACTTTAACCATTTGCTGAATTGTAGTACAGGCTGAATTTATTATCTGTGGTTCTTGTCTGTGTAGTGGTAAATATATCTCACAGTTGGATACACAAAATTAAGTTATTTAATGGGTTTGTAGTTCAGTTGATTGAGGTCCACAGGTCTCAGTGCATTTTTGGAAGCCATTTTATTTCTTCTGTAATTGTCAGTCACTGTCGTTTCCACTTGGCTGCTGATTTGTGACTAGGCAGACTGTAGGGCACTTAAATTGAAATCACAGCAGTGATATATTGGTATTTATAGGCACTTTTACACAGACACATGCATTCACATGCATACATACACACACGTGCAAATGTAATGTGATTCTTTTGAGTATTTAGAATTTACTTTTGATTCCCTTTGAAGGAATAGATTGTGCCTATTGTAACAATGTACAATTTAATCTTTATTGTTATACAAATATGCATAAAATAATCCCTGAAAAATATATAATTTAAATTCATTTTAACAATTTCAGAATTTCAGTTCAGAAAGCATATGGTTACAAGCATAAACTTTGTGTTCTTTGCTTCTTCTGTATATTAAGTAACCCTAATATAAATATGATCTTTTAACAAAAATCACACTTGTTCTCATTACTTAAAGTGGAACTTTTATACATTTTGATACTCCACATCATGACAAAAAAAAGTTGAAATCTTTGAAAAGTAAATTTGCTTCAGAATGATATAGGTTTAATAGTTCAGTGCTTTTAGGAGCATGTCAGAATGCACTGGTATGTTCTTCATCTTTCAGAGCCAGCAGCTTTCTGAAATAAAAATCATGAACATAGCAGTTTCCTTCTTCTTTCATTCTTATTTATTTTGCATTGATGGTAGGAGGACATTGGCAAATCTCAGATACATAGCAGATCTATAGTTTGAGATGTCCTGAGAAGCAAACAAATCCAGATGAAAATTAAAAACAGGTCACTGAGATAATGAGTTTTAATAGTGTGCAAGGTAAGGGAGAGGACTGAGTACAGGTCAGTTATGCTTAGCGACACATTTCATTAAAATCTGAACTGAAAATGACAAATAAATTTTTGCAATGCTTTATTATTTCATGGATAAAAGAGCCCAAATTGCATATATGTTAAATGCTCAGCTACCAACTGGATGTTGGTGCTTCAAATTCACCTAGGATCTCTGGCTTCACAGAAGAATAATCTGAAGTTTTTCCATTTAGATTACAGTCTGTAAAGCCCTGTTAGAAGGGATCAGTAGGAGCTGAAAATAAACTCACCAACTAGCTGGCAATCAGTAACAATAACAACAATAGGATAAAAATCGGTCATAAAAGAAAGCTTATATAACTGCATGACAAGCGGGGGGGAAGAAGAGATGATTTGAGGTGTATCAGAAAAATCTATATTATTCAATGATTTGGTATTAATCATAAAGGAATCAAGGAAACCTGTGGTTCAAAACTTGCATAGATGTACATCAGTAGAAGATGACAGTCATTGCATTGGGAAAAATCTACTGCATTTGGTCTCTGTAAAGTGTTGAAAAGCAAAGACATTACTTTGAGGTCAAATGTGATGTCCTCTTTAGACTCATGAAACACATATAATGATGTTGAATTCAGGAAGATCACTGGTCAGTGGGTGGGAAATCTTGTGGATCCAGTGGCATTGGCACTATTTCACTGCTGGCAGGGGTCTCCATGTGGCTCCCTCAGTGCCCAGGTGTGTTTGTCTGGGTAAACTACAGGAACAAATTTCATGGACAAGCATGAAGGGTAAGGTTTATACATAAGAGGAATAGGACATTAAGAAAGCATCCCAATCCAGTCCAGTACAAAGTCATAAATCCGATATTAGTCCATATGCTCTATATCAGTCTATAAAGTCTCCTTCCAACTCATGAAGTCACAGGCCAGTAGGTGCAGAGTCCCAGCACTAGCAGGAGTCTCCCCATCCTCGCTTCCAGGGCTGAGGGTCCATCAACATCATCCAGTGGTGGTAGAAGCAACTCACTGCTGGCAGTGGTCTCCATGTGGCTCCTCCAGCTACAGAGGTCTGGTTCCATCAGGGTAAGGTCATGTAGCTTCTTCTCCAGCTCCTTCATCTTCTCAGATGCTGCCATCTTGTCTTGTCCATAGTTTGCTGTCTCTGAAACTAACCCCTAACAACTGGGAAGATAGCTTCTCATCTCCATCAGGGAAATATCACGAGATTTCCCAAAAGTCTCAGGAGAAAGCCATGCCCATATGGAGGCCTCATTGGCTACTCAATGGCTATCTCCAGATTAACACGCTAGGCTCCACCCCTACATCTCAATCATGAAATTAACATAAGCACATGACCACCACATCAGGGTAGAGTCTATCAGTGTAAAGTCATGTGTCTTGTTAGTAGGGAGTCTTTCAGGGAGTGAGCAGATAGAGTGTGTGCCTCCCACCTCCAAGGAGAAAACACCAGTTTCCATAATCCTCCAGTGAAAGTCATGCCCACACATAGTCCTTAATGGCTCTGACCCATTTGAAAGACCAGACTCAACTCCTTCACTCTTAATTGTCTCAAGTCCCAAATTGACACCAGATTATGTAAGCACCACACTGTCTCAGGTTACCGGATTTTCTATCTCCTTGTATACAGATTAAATTCAACATTAAATAGAAAAATAAAACAGAATCGATGAACTTTAATCATGGTACTATCTAAGAATATTGAAAGTATCATGAACTGCCAAAAGAACACCTACATTCATGTTGGAGGATGGATGACCAGAATGCTCCTTAGAGACCAGGATGGTGCAAATTCATCTCATATCATTTGGACATGTAGTTAAGAGAGACCTCTTCCTATCAAACTTTGTCAAGTAACAACAGTGTGAAAATGGAAGGTCTTCACCAAGATAGATTGACACTGTGGTGCAATGATAGGCTGAAGCATAGACAAATAAAAACAATTGTGGGGCAGGCACAGGGCCATAAAGGGCTTTGTTCTGTTGTCCTTAGGCTCACTGTGAGTTGGAACTAACTGACTGACACCCAACAACAACAAAGACCTTCACTTAATCACGCCATCTCCCATCCTCACAATCATTCCGAAGCCAGATGCCATTGAGGAAACCAGTAAGTCCTGCTTCCCCTTTTGCACTGTTCTTACGCAATTCCAAACATGATGTCCTTATCCAGCCACTCATCTTTCCTGAAAATATGCCCAAAGTATTTTAAATGAACATTTTCAATGAGTATTCTATCAAGTTCTGCTCTCTTGCTTTTGGCAAATTAATGCAGTGCCGTTTGAACTTCTTCCTTCAGCACCATTGGTTCTCGCCCGTATGTTACCTTCTGGTATGCTGGACTAGCAACACGTTATTTTGAGTTCAGTTACTCTGTGTATTCTTTCCATCATCTCTTCATGATTCCTGCATCAATCTATCTTCTGCCCATAGAATCTTTCAAAATTGAAATTCAAGTTCTGAGTTTAAAAAAATTATATCAGCGGACTTTTATTTATTAGAAGAAACTTGTATTTTTATGAAAATTTAACAGGTATAATAACGGAGTAGCACTTGCTCAAGGGCATTGTAACTGAGAGAAGTTACTGAAACCCCAATGAATATCAAACATGATAGATGGACAAGAGGAAATTAAAAGGAAGTTGAGAAAAGAACTAGAAGACAAAGGGCATTTATAGAGGTTTAAATAGAGGAATGCGCACATGTATTATGTATGTATATATATAATAGGAAAACAAATCTATGTACTTATATTTATATCTGAAATATTAAGGTGGCAGGTGGACATTGAGCCTCTACTCTAGTAGATGCAAAAGCACTTTTTTGGACTGAGCCCTGGTGGCATAAGGGGTTGAGTGCAGGACTGTGACCCGCGGCCTGGCAGTTCAAATCTAGTGGCGACTCTCAGAAGCAAC